>CAKAJE020000275.1:0-193466 GCA_916610135.2 Macropis europaea
AAAATGATCTAATCGGGTCTCTGATTGCCCTATCATAGAAGTTTAGTAGTTCATTTTACTCGCCATTCCATGCGCTTTAAGATGCCGCCTAGCCCAGTACGCTATCTGAAATAGGAGCGACGTAAATTGAACAAATGTGATAGAATTTGGCTGAATTCTTATATTAACCAAAATATAAAATGATCTAATCGGGTCTCTGATTGCCCTATCATAGAAGATTAGTAGTGCATTTTGCTCGCCATTCCACGCGCTTTAAGATGCCGCCTAGCCCAGTACGCTACCTGAAATAGGAGCGACGTAAGTTGAACAAATGTGATGGAATTACGCTGAATTCTTAAATTAACCATAATATAAAATGATCTAATCGGGTCTCTGCTTGCGCTACCCTAGAAGTTTAATAGTGCATTTTAGTCGCCATTTCATGCGCTTTGAGATGCCGCATCGCCCAATACGCCATCTGAAATAGGAGCGACGAAAATTAAACAAATGTGATAGAATTTCCCTGAAATCTTATATTAAACAAAATATAAAATGATCTAATCGGGTCTCTGATTGCCCTATCATAGAAGATTAGTAGTGCATTTTGCTCGCCATTCCACGCGCTTTAAGATGCCGCCTAGCCCAGTACGCTACCTGAAATAGGAGCGACGTAAATTGAACAAATGTGATAGAATTTTGCTGAATTGTTAAATTAACCATAATATGAAATGATCTAATCGGGTCTCTGTTTGCCCTACCCTAGAAGTTTAATAGTGCATTTCACTCGTCATTTCATGCGCTTTGTGATGCCGCTAAGCACAATAAGCTATCTGGAATAGCAGCGACGTAAATTGAACAAATGTGACAGAATTACGCCGCATTCGTATATTTACCGTGATATAAAATGATCTAATCGGGTCTCTGTTTGCCTTATCCTAGAAGTTTAATAGGGCATTTTACTCGCCATTTCATGCGCTTTGAAATGCCGCTTCGCCCAATACGCTATCTGAAATAGGAGTGACGTAAATTGAACAAATGTGATAGAATTTCGCTGAATTGATAAATTAACCATAATATACAATGATCTAATCGGGTCTCTGATTGCCCTATCATAGAAGTTTAATAGTGCATTTTACTCGCCATTCCACGCGCTTTAAGTTGCCGCCTAGCCCAGTACGCTATCTGAAATAGGAGCGACGTAAATTGAACAAATGTGATAGAATTTCGCTGAATTCTTATATTAACCAAAATACAAAATGATCTAATCGGGTCTCTGATTGCCCTACCCTAGAAGTTTACTAGTGCATTTTCTCGCCATTTCATGCGCTTTAAGATGCCGCCTAGCCCAGTACGCTACCTGAAATAGGAGCGACGTAAATTGAACAAATGTGATAGAATTTTGCTGAATTCTTAAATTAACCATAATATAAAATGATCTAATCGGGTGTCTGTTTGCCCTACCCTCGAAGCTTAATATTGCATTTTACTCGCCATTTCATGAGCTTTGAGCTGCCGCTTAGCCCAATCCGCTATCTGAAATAGGAGCAACGTAAGTTGAAAAAATGTGATAGAATTTCGCTGAATTCTTTTATTAACCATAATGTAAAATGATCTGATCGGGTCTCTGTTCGCCCTAGCCTAAAAGTTTAAGAGTGCATTTCATTCGCCATTTCATGCTCTTTGAGATGCCGCTTAGCCGAATACGCTATCTGAATTAGGAGCGACGTAAATTGAACAAATGTGATAGAAATTCCCTGAATTCTTATATTAACCAAAATATAAAATGATCTAATCGGGTCTCTGATTGCCCTATCATAGAAGATTAGTAGTGCATTTTGCTCGCCATTCCACGCGCTTTAAGATGCCGCCTAGCCCAGTACGCTACCTGAAATAGGAGCGACGTAAGTTGAACAAATGTGATAGAATTACGCTGAATTCTTAAATTAACCATAATATGAAATGATCTAATCGGGTCTCTGTTTGCCCTACCCTAGAAGTTTAATAGTGCATTTTAATCGCCATTCCGAGCGCTTTAAGGTGCCGCATAGCCCAGTTCGCTATTTGAAATAGGAGCGACGTAAATTGAACAAATGTGATAGAATTTTGCTGAATTCTTAAATTAACCATAGTATAAAATGATCTAATCGGGTCTCTGTTTGCCCTAGCCTAGAAGTTTAATAGTGCATTTTACTCGTCATCTCATGCGCTTTGAGATGCCGCTTTGCCCGATACGCTACCTGAAATAGGAGCGACGTAAATTGAACGAATGTGATAGAATTTCGCTGAATTCTTAAATTAACCATAATATAAAATGATCTAATCGGGTCTCTGTTTGCCCTACCCTAGAAGTTTAATAGTGCATTTTACTCGTCATTTCATGCGCTTTGAGATGCCGCTTAGCCCAATACGCTATCTGAAATAGGAGCGATGTAAATTGAACAAATGTGATGGAATTTCGCTGAATTCTTTTATTAACCATAATGTAAAATGATCTAATCGGGTCTCTGTTCGCCCTAGCCTAGAACTTTAATAGTGCATTTTATTCGCCATTCCACGCGCTTTAAGATGCGCCTAGCCCAGTACGCTATCTGAAATAGGAGCGACGTAAATTGAACAAATGTGATAGAATTTTGCTGAATTCTTAAATTAACCATAATATAAAATGATATAATAGGGTCTCTTTTTGCCATACCCTAGAAGTTTCATAGTGCATTTTATTCGCCATTTCATGCGCTTTGAAATGCCGCTTAGCCCAATACGCTATCTGAAATTGGAGCGACGTAAGTTGAACAAATGTGATAGAATTTCGCTGAATTCTTATATTATCCAAAATATAAAATGATCCAGTCGGGTCTCTGATTGCCCTACCCTAGAAGTTTAATAGTGCATTTTACTCGCCATTTCATGCGCTTTGAGATGCCGCTTAGCCCAATACGCTATCTGAAATAGGAGCGACGTAAATTGAACAAATGTGATAGAATTTCGCTGGATTCTTATATTAACCAAAATATAAAATGATCTAATCGTGTCTCTGTTTGCCCTACCCTAGAAGTTTAAGATTGCATTTTACTCGCCATGTCTTGCGCTTTGAGATGCAGCTTTCCCCAATACGCTATCTGAAATAGGAGCGACGTAAATTGAACAAATGTGATAGAATTTCGCTGAATTCTTATATTAACCAAAATACAAAATGATCTAATCGGGTCTCTGATTGCCCTATCATAGAAGTTGAATAGTGCATTTTACTCGCCATTCCACGCGCTTTAAGATGCCGCCTAGCCCAGTACGCTATCCGAAATAGGAGCTACGTAAGTCGAACGAATGTGACAGAATTACGCTGAATTCTTATATTATCCGTAATATAAAATGATCTAATCGGGTCTCTGTTTGCCTTATCCTAGAAGTTTAATAGTGCATTTTCTCGCCATTTCATGCGCTTTGAGATGCCGCTTAGCCCAATACGCTATCTGAAATAGGAGTAACGTAAATTGAACAAATGTGATAGAATTTCGCTGAATTGATAAATTAACCATAATATACAATGATCTAATCGGGTCTCTGATTGCCCTACACTAGACGTTTAATAGTGCATTTTACTCGCCATTTCATGCGCTTTGAGATGCCGCTTAGGCCAATACGCTATCTGAAATAGGAGCGACGTAAATTAAACAAATGTGATAGAATTTCGCTGAATTCTTATATTAACCAAAATATAAAATGATCTAATCGGCTCTCTGATTGCCCTATCATAGAAGTTTAATAGTGCATTTTACTCGCCATTCCACGCGCTTCAAGATGCCGCCTATCCGAGTACGCTATTTGAAATAGGAGCGACGTAAATTGAACAAATGTGATAGAATTTCCCTGAATTGTTATATTAACCTTAATGTAAAATGATCTAATCGGGTCTCTGTTCGCCCTAGCCTAGAACTTTAATAGTGCATTTTATTCGCCATTCCACGCGCTTTAAGATGCGCCTAGCCCAGTACGCTATCTGAAATAGGAGCGACGTAAATTGAACAAATGTGATAGAATTTTGCTGAATTCTTAAATTAACCATAATATAAAATGATATAATAGGGTCTCTTTTTGCCATACCCTAGAAGTTTCATAGTGCATTTTATTCGCCATTTCATGCGCTTTGAAATGCCGCTTAGCCCAATACGCTATCTGAAATTGGAGCGACGTAAGTTGAACAAATGTGATAGAATTTCGCTGAATTCTTATATTATCCAAAATATAAAATGATCCAGTCGGGTCTCTGATTGCCCTACCCTAGAAGTTTAATAGTGCATTTTACTCGCCATTTCATGCGCTTTGAGATGCCGCTTAGCCCAATACGCTATCTGAAATAGGAGCGACGTAAATTGAACAAATGTGATAGAATTTCGCTGGATTCTTATATTAACCAAAATATAAAATGATCTAATCGTGTCTCTGTTTGCCCTACCCTAGAAGTTTAAGATTGCATTTTACTCGCCATGTCTTGCGCTTTGAGATGCAGCTTTCCCCAATACGCTATCTGAAATAGGAGCGACGTAAATTGAACAAATGTGATAGAATTTCGCTGAATTCTTATATTAACCAAAATACAAAATGATCTAATCGGGTCTCTGATTGCCCTATCATAGAAGTTGAATAGTGCATTTTACTCGCCATTCCACGCGCTTTAAGATGCCGCCTAGCCCAGTACGCTATCCGAAATAGGAGCTACGTAAGTCGAACGAATGTGACAGAATTACGCTGAATTCTTATATTATCCGTAATATAAAATGATCTAATCGGGTCTCTGTTTGCCTTATCCTAGAAGTTTAATAGTGCATTTTCTCGCCATTTCATGCGCTTTGAGATGCCGCTTAGCCCAATACGCTATCTGAAATAGGAGTGACGTAAATTGAACAAATGTGATAGAATTTCGCTGAATTGATAAATTAACCATAATATACAATGATCTAATCGGGTCTCTGATTGCCCTACACTAGACGTTTAATAGTGCATTTTACTCGCCATTTCATGCGCTTTGAGATGCCGCTTAGGCCAATACGCTATCTGAAATAGGAGCGACGTAAATTAAACAAATGTGATAGAATTTCGCTGAATGCTTATATTAACCAAAATATGAAATGATCTAATCGGCTCTCTGATTGCCCTATCATAGAAGTTTAATAGTGCATTTTACTCGCCATTCCACGCGCTTCAAGATGCCGCCTATCCGAGTACGCTATTTGAAATAGGAGCGACGTAAATTGAACAAATGTGATAGAATTTCCCTGAATTGTTATATTAACCTTAATGTAAAATGATCTAATCGGGTCTCTGTTCGCCCTACCCTAGAAGTTTAGTAGTGCATTTCACTCGTCATTTCATGCGCTTTGAGTTGCCTCTTAGCCCAATACGCTATCTGAAATAGGAGCGACGTAAATTGAACAATTGTGATAGAATTTCGCTGAATTTTTATATTAACCAAAATATAAAATGATCTAATCGGGTCTCTGATTGCCCTATCATAGGAGTTTAATAGTTAATTTTACTCGCCATTCCACGCGCTTTAAGATGCCGCCTAGCCCAGTACGCTATCTGAAATAGGAACGACGTAAATTGAACAAATGTGATAGAATTTTGCTGAATTCTTAAATTAACCATAGTATAAAATGATCTAATCGGGTCTCTGATTGCCCTACCCTAGAAGTTTACTAGTGCATTTTACTCGCCATTTCATGCGCTTTGAGATGCCGCTTAGCCCAATACGCTATCTGAAATAGGAGCGACGTAAATTGAACAAATGTGATAGAATTTCGCTGAATTGTTATATTAACCAAAATATAAAATGGTCTAATCGGGTCTCCGTTTGCCTTATCCTAGAAGTTTAATAGTGCATTTTACTCGCCATTTCATGCGCATTGTGATGCAGCTTAGCCCAATACGCTATTTGAAATAGGAGCGATGTAAGTTGAACAAATGTGATAGAATTTCCCTGAAATCTTATATTAAACAAAATGTAAAATGATCTAATCGGGTTTCTGATTGCCCTACCCTAGAAGTTTAATAGTGCATTTTACTCGCCATTTCATGCGCTTTAAGATGCCGCATAGCCCAATACGCTATCTAAAATACGATCTACGTAAGTTGAACAAATGTGATAGAATTTTGCTGAATTCTTAAATTAACCATAATATAAAATGATCTAATCGGGTCTCTGTTTGCCCTATCATAGAAGATTAATAGTGCATTTTACTCGCCACTCCACGCGCTTTAGGATGCCGCCTAGCCCAGTGCGCTATCTGAAATAGGAGCGACGTAAATTGAACAAATGTGATAGAATTTCGCTGAATTCTTAAATTAACCATAATATCAAATGATCTAATCGGGTCTCTGTTTGCCTACCCTAGAAGTTTAATAGTGCATTTGACTCGTCATTTCATGCGCTTTGAGACGCCGCTTCGCCCAATAAGCTATTTGAAATAGGAGCGACGTAAATTGAACAAATGTGATAGAATTTCGCTGAATTCTTAAAGTAACCTTAATATAAAATGATCTAATCGGGTCTCTGGTTTCCCTACCATAGAAGTTTAATAGTGCATTTTACTCGCCATTCCACGCGCCTTAAGATGCCGTCTAGTACAGTACGCTATCTGAAATAGGAGCGACGTAAATTGAACAAATGTGATAGAATTACGCTGCATTCTTATATTAACCGTAATATAAAATGATCTAATCGGGTCTCTGTTTGCCTTATCCTAGAAGTTTAATAGTGCATTTTACTCGCCATTTCATGCACTTGGAAATGCCGCTTAGCCCAGTACGCTATCTGAAATAGGAGCGACGTAAATTGAACAAATGTGATAGAATTTCCGTGAATTCTTATATTAACCATAATGTAAAATGATCTGATCGGGTCTCTGTTCGCCCTAGCCTAGAAGTTTAGTAGTGCATTTTATTCGCCATTTCATGCGCTTTGAGATGCCGCTTAGCAGAATACGCTATCTGAAATAGGAGCGACGTAAATTGAACAAATGTGATACAATATCCCTGAAATCTTATATTAAACAAAACATAAAATGATCTAATCGGGTCTCTGATTGCCCTATCATAGAAGTTTAGTAGTGCATTTTACTCGCCATTCCACGAGCTTTAAGATGCCGCCTAGCACAGTACGCTATCTGAAATAGGAGCGACGTAAGTTGAACAAATGTGATAGAATTTTGCTGAATTCTTAAATTAACCATAATATAAAATGATCTAATCGGTTCTCTGTTTGCCCTACCCTAGAAGTTTAATAGGGCATTTCACACGACACTTCATGCGCTTTGAGATGCCTTTAAGCCCAATAAGCTATCTGAAATAGGAGCGACGTCAATTGAACAAATCTGATAGAATTTCGCTGAATTCTTACATTAACCATAATGTAAAATGATATAATCGGGTCTCTGTTTGCCCTACCCTAGAAGTTTAATAGTGCATTTCACTCGAGACTTCATGCGGTTTGAGATGCCGCTAAGCACAATAAGCTATCTGTAATAGGAGCGACGTAAATTGAACAAATGTGATAGAATTTCGCTGAATTCTTATATTAACCAAAATATAAAATGATCTAATCTGGTCTCTGTTCGCCCTAGCCTAGAAGTTTAATAGTGCATTTTGTTCGCCATTTCATGCGCTTTGAGATGCCGCTAAGCACAATAAGCTATCTGGAATAGCAGCGACGTGAATTGAACAAATGTGAAAGAATTACGCCGAATTCTTATATTAACCGTAATATAAAATGATCTAATCGGGTCTCTGTTTGCCCTACCCTAGAAGTTGAAGAGTGCATTTTACTCGCCATTTCATGCGCCTTCAGTTGCCGCTAAGCCCAATAAGCTATCTGCAATAGAAGCGACGTAAATTGAACAAATGTGATAGAATTTCGCTGAATTCTTGTATTAACCAAAACATAAAATGATCTAATCGGGTCTCTGATTGCCCTATCATAGAAGTTTAATAGTGCATTTTACTCGCCATTCCACGCGCTTTAAGTTGCCGCCAAGCCCAGTACGCTATCTGAAATAGGAGCGACGTAAATTGAACAAATGTGATAGAATTTCGCTGAATTCTTATATTAACCTTAATATAAAATGATCTAATCGGGTCTTTGTTCGCCCTACCCTAGAAGTTTAATAGTGCATTTCACTCGTCATTTCATGCGCTTTGAGATGCCGCTTAGCACAATATGCTATCCGAAATAGGAGCGACGTAAATTGAACAAACGTGATAGAATTACGCTGAATTCTTATATTAACCAAAATATAAAATGATCTAATCGGGTGTCTAATTGCCCTATCATAGAAGTTTAATAGTGCATTTTACTCGCCATTCCACGCGCTTTAAGCTGACGCCTAGCCCAGTACGCTGTCTGAAATAGGAGCGACGTAAATTGAACAAATGTGATAGAATTTCGCTGAATTCTTATATTAACCTTAATGTAAAATGATCTAATCGGGTCTCTGTTCGCCCTACCCTAGAAGTTTAATTGTGCATTTCACTCCACATTTCATGCGCTTTGAGATGCCGCTTAGCTCAATAAGCTATCTGAAATAGGAGCGACGTAAATTGAATAAATGTGATGGAATTTCGCTGAATTCTTATATTAACCAAAATATAAAATGATCTAATCGGGTCTCTTATTGCCATACCATAGAAGCTTAATAGTGCATTTTACTCGCCATTCCACGCGCTTTAATGTGCCGCCTAGCCCAGTACGCTATCTGAAATACGAACGACGTAAATTGAAGAAAAGTGATAGAACTTTGCTGAATGATTAAATTAACCATAATATAAAATGATCTAATCGGGTCTGTGTTTGCCCTACCCTAGAAGTTTAATAGTGCATTTTACTCGCCATTTCATGCGCTTTGAGATGCCGCTTAGCCCAATACGCTATATGAAACGTGAGCGACGTAAATTGAAGAAATGTGATAGAATTTCGCTGAATTCTTATATTAACCAAAATATAAAATGATCTAATCGGGTGTCTGATTGCCCTATCATAGAAGTTTAATAGTGCATTTTACTCGCCATTCCACGCGCTTTAAGCTGACGCCTAGCCCAGTACGCTGTCTGAAATAGGAGCGACGTAAATTGAACAAATGTGATGGAATTTTGCTGAATTCTTAAATTAACCATAATATAAAACGGTCTAATCGGATCACTGCTTGTTCTACCCTAGAAGTTTAATAGTGCATTTTACTCGTCATTTCATGCGCTTTGAGATGCCGCTTTGCCCAATACGCTATATGAAATAGGAGCGACGTAAATTGAACGAATGTGATAGTATTTCGCTGAATTCTTAAATTAACCATAATATAAAATGATCTAGTCGGGTCTCTGTTTGCCCTACCCTAGAACTTTAATAGTGCATTTTACTCCTCATTTCATGCGCTTTGAGATGCCGCTTAGCCCAATACGCTATCTGAAATAGGAGCGACGTAAATTGAACGAATGTGATAGTATTTCGCTGAATTCTTAAATTAACCATAATATAAAATGATCTAGTCGGGTCTCTGTTTGCCCGACCCTAGAACTTTAATAGTGCATTTTACTCCTTATTTCATGCGCTTTGAGATGCCGCTTAACCCAATACGCTATCTGAAATAGGAGCGATATAAATTGAACAAATGTGATAGAATTTCGCTGAATTCTTATATTAACCAAAATATAAAATGATCTAATCGGGTCTCTGATTGCCCTATCATAGAAGTTTAATAGTGCATTTTACTTGCCATTCCACGCGCATTATGCTGACGCCTAGCCCAGTACGCTATCTGAAATTGGAGCGACGTAAATTGAACAAATGTGATAGGATTTCGCTGAATTCTTATATTAACCAAAATATAAAATGATCTAATCGGTTCTCTGATTGCCCTATCATAGAAGGCTAATAGTGCATTTTACTCGCTATTCCACGCGCTCTAAGATGGCGGCTAGCCCAGTAGGCTATCTGAAATAGGAGTGACGTAAATTGAACAAATGTGATAGAATTACGCTTAATTCTTATATTAACCGTAATATAAAATGATATAATCGGGTCTCTGTTTGTCCTACCCTAGAAGTTTATTAGTGCATTTCACTCGTAATTTCATGCGCTTTGAGATGCCGCTTAGCCCAATACGCTATCTGAAATAGGAGCGACGTAAATTGAACAAATGTGATAGAATTTCCCTGAATTCTTATATTATCCTTAATGTAAAATGATCTAATCAGGTCTCTGTTCGACCTACCCTGGAAGTTTAATAGTGCATTTCACTCGTCATTTCATGTGCTTTGAGATGCCGCTTAGCCCTATAAGCTATCTGAAATAGGAGCGACGTAAATTGAATAAATGTGATAGAATTTCGCTGAATTCTTATATTAACCAAATTATAAAATGATCTAATCGGGTCTCTGATTGCCCTATTACAGAAGTTCAATAGTGCATTTTACTCGCCATTCCACGCGCTTTAAGATGCCGCTTAGTCCAGTACGCTATCCGAAATAGGAGCGACGTAAATTGAACAAATGTGATAGAATTACGCTTAATTCTTATATTAACATTAATTTAAAATGATCTAATCGGGTCTCTGTTTGCCCTACCCTAGAAGTTTAATAGTGCATTTTACTCGCGATTCCACGCGCTTTAAGATGCCGCCTAGCCCAGTACGCTATCTGAAATAGGAGCGACGTAAATTGAACAAATGTTATAGAATTTTGCTGAATTCTTAAATTATCCATAATATAAAATGATCTAATCGGGTCTCTGTTTGCCCTACCCTAGAAGTTTAATAGTGCATTTTACTCGCCCTTCCACGCGCTTTAAGATGCCGCCTAGCCCAGTACGCTATCTCAAGCAGGTGCGGCGTAAGTTGAACAAATGTGATAGAATTACGCTGAATTCTTATATTATCCGTAATATAAAATGATCTAATCGGGTCTCTGCTTGCCCTACCCTAGAAGTTTAATAGTGCATTTTAGTCGCCATTTCATTCGCTTTGAGATGCCGCTTCGCCCAATACGCTATCTGAAATAGGAGCGACGTAAATTAAACAAATGTGATAGAATTTCCCTGAAATCTTATATTAAACAAAATATAGAATGATCTAATCGGGTCTCTGATTGCCCTATCATAGAAGTTTAGCAGTGCATTTTACTCGCCATTCCACGCACTTTAAGATGCCGCCTAGCCCAGTACGCTATCTAAATTAGGAGCGACGTAAGTTGAACAAATGTGATAGAATTTCGCTCAATTCTTAAATTAACCATAATATGAAATGATCTAATCGGGTCTTTGTTTGCCCTACCCTAGAACTTTAATAGTGCATTTTACTCGTCATTTCATGCGCTTTGAGATGCCGCTTAGCATAATACGCTATCTGAAATAGGAGCGATATAAGTCGAACAAATGTGATAGAATTTCACTGAATTCTTATATTAACCAAAATATAAAATGATCTAATCGGGTCTCTGATTGCCCTAGCATAGAAGTTTAATAGTGAATTTTAATCGCCATTCCGAGCGCTTTAAGGTGCCGCATAGCCCAGTTCGCTATTTGAAATAGGAGCGACGTAAATTGAACAAATGTGAAAGAATTTTGCTGAATTCGTAAATTAACCATAGTATAAAATGATCTAATCGGGTCTCTGTCTGCCCTACCCTAGAAGTTTAATAGTGCATTTTGCTCGCCATTTCATGCGCTTTGAGATGCCGCTTAGCCCAATACGCTATCTGAAATAGGAGCGACGTAAATTGAACAAATGTGATAGAATTTCGCTGAATTCTTAAATTAACTATAATATAAATTGATCTAATCGGGTCTTTGTTTGCCCTACCCTAGAACTTTAATAGTGCATTTTACTCGTCATTTCATGCGCTTTGAGATGCCGCTTAGCATAATACGCTATCTAAAATAGGAGCGATATAAGTCGAACAAATGTGATAGAATTTCACTGAATTCTTATATTAACCAAAATATAAAATGATCTAATCGGGTCTCTGTTTGCCATATCCTAGAAGTTTAGTATTGCATTTTACTCGCCATTTCATGCGCTTTGAGATGCCGCTTAGTCCAATACGCTATCTGAAATAGGAGCGACGTAAATTGAACAAATGTGATAGAATTTCGCTGAATTCTTAAATTAACTATAATATAAAATGATCTAATCGGGTCTCTGTTTGCCCTACCCAAGTAGTTTAATAGTGCATTTCACTCGCCATTTCATGCGCTTTGAGATGCCGCTTAGCCTAATACGCTATCTGAAATAGGAGCGACGAAAGTTGAACAAATGTGATAGAATTTCGCTGAATTATTTTACTAACCAGAATGTAAAATGATCTAATCTGGTCTCTGTTCGCCCTAGCCTGAAAGTTTAATAGTGGATTTTACTCGGCATTCCACGCGCTTTTAGATGCCGCCGAGCCCAGTACGCTATCTGAAATAGGAGCGACGTAAATTGAACAAATGTGATAGAATTTTGCTGAATTCTTAAATTAACCATAATATAAAATGATCTAATCGGGTCTCTGTACGCCCTACCATAGAAATCTAATAGTGCATTTTACTCGCCATTTCATGCGCTTTGAGATGCCGCTTAGCCCAATACGCTATCTGAAATAGGAGCGACGTAAGTTGAACAAATGTGGTAGAATTTCGCTGAATTCTTTTATTAACCATAATGTAAAATGATCTGATCGGGTCTCTGTTCGCCCTAGCCGAGAAGTTTAATAGTGCATTTTATTCGCCATTTCATGCCCTTTGAGATGCCGCTTAGCCCAATACGCTATCTGAAATAGTAGCGACGTAAATTGATCAAATGTGATAGAATTTCCCTGAATTCTTATATTAACCTTAATGTAAAATGATCTAATCGGGTCTCTGTTCGCCCTACCCTAGAAGTTTAATAGTGCATTTCACTCCACATTTCATGCGCTTTGAGATGACGCTTTGCTCAATAAGCTATCTGAAATAGGAGCGACGTAAATTGAATAAATGTGATGGAATTTCGCTGAATTCTTATATTAACCAAAATATAAAATGATCTAATCGGGTCTCTTATTGCCCTATCATAGAAGCTTAATAGTGCATTTTACTCGCCATTCCACGCGCTTTAATGTGCCGCCTAGCCCAGTACGCTATCTGAAATACGAACGACGTAAATTGAACAAAAGTGATAGAATTTTGCTGAATGATTAAATTAACCATAATATAAAATGATCTAATCGGGTCTCTGTTTGCCCTAACCTAGAAGTTTAATAGTGCATTTTACTCGCCATTTCATGCGCTTTGAGATGCCGCTTAGCCCAATACGCTATATGAAACGTGAGCGACGTAAATTGAACAAATGTGATAGAATTTCGCTGAATTCTTATATTAACCAAAATATAAAATGATCTAATCGGGGCTCTGATTGCCCTATCATAGAAGTTTAATAGTGCATTTTACTCGCCATTTCATGCGCTTTGAGATGCCGCTTAGCCCAATACGCTATCTGAAATAGGAGCGACGTAAATTGAACGAATGTGATAGTATTTCGCTGAATTCTTAAATTAACCATAATATAAAATGATCTAGTCGGGTCTCTGTTTGCCCGACCCTAGAACTTTAATAGTGCATTTTACTCCTTATTTCATGCGCTTTGAGATGCCGCTTAACCCAATACGCTATCTGAAATAGGAGCGATATAAATTGAACAAATGTGATAGAATTTCGCTGAATTCTTATATTAACCAAAATATAAAATGATCTAATCGGGTCTCTGATTGCCCTATCATAGAAGTTTAATAGTGCATTTTACTTGCCATTCCACGCGCATTATGCTGACGCCTAGCCCAGTACGCTATCTGAAATTGGAGCGACGTAAATTGAACAAATGTGATAGGATTTCGCTGAATTCTTATATTAACCAAAATATAAAATGATCTAATCGGTTCTCTGATTGCCCTATCATAGAAGGCTAATAGTGCATTTTACTCGCTATTCCACGCGCTCTAAGATGGCGGCTAGCCCAGTAGGCTATCTGAAATAGGAGTGACGTAAATTGAACAAATGTGATAGAATTACGCTTAATTCTTATATTAACCGTAATATAAAATGATATAATCGGGTCTCTGTTTGTCCTACCCTAGAAGTTTATTAGTGCATTTCACTCGTAATTTCATGCGCTTTGAGATGCCGCTTAGCCCAATACGCTATCTGAAATAGGAGCGACGTAAATTGAACAAATGTGATAGAATTTCCCTGAATTCTTATATTATCCTTAATGTAAAATGATCTAATCAGGTCTCTGTTCGACCTACCCTGGAAGTTTAATAGTGCATTTCACTCGTCATTTCATGTGCTTTGAGATGCCGCTTAGCCCTATAAGCTATCTGAAATAGGAGCGACGTAAATTGAATAAATGTGATAGAATTTCGCTGAATTCTTATATTAACCAAATTATAAAATGATCTAATCGGGTCTCTGATTGCCCTATTACAGAAGTTCAATAGTGCATTTTACTCGCCATTCCACGCGCTTTAAGATGCCGCTTAGTCCAGTACGCTATCCGAAATAGGAGCGACGTAAATTGAACAAATGTGATAGAATTACGCTTAATTCTTATATTAACATTAATTTAAAATGATCTAATCGGGTCTCTGTTTGCCCTACCCTAGAAGTTTAATAGTGCATTTTACTCGCCATTCCACGCGCTTTAAGATGCCGCCTAGCCCAGTACGCTATCAGAAATAGGAGCGACGTAAATTGAACAAATGTTATAGAATTTTGCTGAATTCTTAAATTATCCATAATATAAAATGATCTAATCGGGTCTCTGTTTGCCCTACCCTAGAAGTTTAATAGTGCATTTTACTCGCCATTCCACGCGCTTTAAGATGCCGCCTAGCCCAGTACGCTATCTCAAGCAGGTGCGGCGTAAGTTGAACAAATGTGATAGAATTACGCTGAATTCTTATATTATCCGTAATATAAAATGATCTAATCGGGTCTCTGCTTGCCCTACCCTAGAAGTTTAATAGTGCATTTTAGTCGCCATTTCATTCGCTTTGAGATGCCGCTTCGCCCAATACGCTATCTGAAATAGGAGCGACGTAAATTAAACAAATGTGATAGAATTTCCCTGAAATCTTATATTAAACAAAATATAGAATGATCTAATCGGGTCTCTGATTGCCCTATCATAGAAGTTTAGCAGTGCATTTTACTCGCCATTCCACGCACTTTAAGATGCCGCCTAGCCCAGTACGCTATCTAAATTAGGAGCGACGTAAGTTGAACAAATGTGATAGAATTTCGCTCAATTCTTAAATTAACCATAATATGAAATGATCTAATCGGGTCTTTGTTTGCCCTACCCTAGAACTTTAATAGTGCATTTTACTCGTCATTTCATGCGCTTTGAGATGCCGCTTAGCATAATACGCTATCTGAAATAGGAGCGATATAAGTCGAACAAATGTGATAGAATTTCACTGAATTCTTATATTAACCAAAATATAAAATGATCTAATCGGGTCTCTGATTGCCCTAGCATAGAAGTTTAATAGTGAATTTTAATCGCCATTCCGAGCGCTTTAAGGTGCCGCATAGCCCAGTTCGCTATTTGAAATAGGAGCGACGTAAATTGAACAAATGTGAAAGAATTTTGCTGAATTCGTAAATTAACCATAGTATAAAATGATCTAATCGGGTCTCTGTCTGCCCTACCCTAGAAGTTTAATAGTGCATTTTGCTCGCCATTTCATGCGCTTTGAGATGCCGCTTAGCCCAATACGCTATCTGAAATAGGAGCGACGTAAATTGAACAAATGTGATAGAATTTCGCTGAATTCTTAAATTAACTATAATATAAATTGATCTAATCGGGTCTTTGTTTGCCCTACCCTAGAACTTTAATAGTGCATTTTACTCGTCATTTCATGCGCTTTGAGATGCCGCTTAGCATAATACGCTATCTAAAATAGGAGCGATATAAGTCGAACAAATGTGATAGAATTTCACTGAATTCTTATATTAACCAAAATATAAAATGATCTAATCGGGTCTCTGTTTGCCATATCCTAGAAGTTTAGTATTGCATTTTACTCGCCATTTCATGCGCTTTGAGATGCCGCTTAGTCCAATACGCTATCTGAAATAGGAGCGACGTAAATTGAACAAATGTGATAGAATTTCGCTGAATTCTTAAATTAACTATAATATAAAATGATCTAATCGGGTCTCTGTTTGCCCTACCCAAGTAGTTTAATAGTGCATTTCACTCGCCATTTCATGCGCTTTGAGATGCCGCTTAGCCTAATACGCTATCTGAAATAGGAGCGACGAAAGTTGAACAAATGTGATAGAATTTCGCTGAATTATTTTACTAACCAGAATGTAAAATGATCTAATCTGGTCTCTGTTCGCCCTAGCCTGAAAGTTTAATAGTGGATTTTACTCGGCATTCCACGCGCTTTTAGATGCCGCCGAGCCCAGTACGGTATCTGAAATAGGAGCGACGTAAATTGAACAAATGTGATAGAATTTTGCTGAATTCTTAAATTAACCATAATATAAAATGATCTAATCGGGTCTCTGTACGCCCTACCATAGAAATCTAATAGTGCATTTTACTCGCCATTTCATGCGCTTTGAGATGCCGCTTAGCCCAATAAGCTATCTGAAATAGGAGCGACGTAAGTTGAACAAATGTGGTAGAATTTCGCTGAATTCTTTTATTAACCATAATGTAAAATGATCTGATCGGGTCTCTGTTCGCCCTAGCCGAGAAGTTTAATAGTGCATTTTATTCGCCATTTCATGCCCTTTGAGATGCCGCTTAGCCCAATACGCTATCTGAAATAGTAGCGACGTAAATTGATCAAATGTGATAGAATTTCCCTGAATTCTTATATTAACCTTAATGTAAAATGATCTAATCGGGTCTCTGTTCGCCCTACCCTAGAAGTTTAATAGTGCATTTCACTCCACATTTCATGCGCTTTGAGATGACGCTTTGCTCAATAAGCTATCTGAAATAGGAGCGACGTAAATTGAATAAATGTGATGGAATTTCGCTGAATTCTTATATTAACCAAAATATAAAATGATCTAATCGGGTCTCTTATTGCCCTATCATAGAAGCTTAATAGTGCATTTTACTCGCCATTCCACGCGCTTTAATGTGCCGCCTAGCCCAGTACGCTATCTGAAATACGAACGACGTAAATTGAACAAAAGTGATAGAATTTTGCTGAATGATTAAATTAACCATAATATAAAATGATCTAATCGGGTCTCTGTTTGCCCTAACCTAGAAGTTTAATAGTGCATTTTACTCGCCATTTCATGCGCTTTGAGATGCCGCTTAGCCCAATACGCTATATGAAACGTGAGCGACGTAAATTGAACAAATGTGATAGAATTTCGCTGAATTCTTATATTAACCAAAATATAAAATGATCTAATCGGGGCTCTGATTGCCCTATCATAGAAGTTTAATAGTGCATTTTACTCGCCATTCCACGCGCTTTAAGCTGACGCCTAGCCCAGTACGCTATCTGAAATAGGAGCGACGTAAATTGAACAAATGTGATAGAATTTTGCTGAATTCTTAAATTAACCATAATATAAAACGGTCTAATCGGGTCACTGCTTGTCCTACCCTAGAAGTGTAATAGTGCATTTTACTCCTCATTTCATGCGCTTTGAGATGCCGCTTAGCCAAATACGCTATCTGAAATAGGAGCGACGTAAATTGAACGAATGTGATAGTATTTCGCTGAATTCTTAAATTAACCATAATATAAAATGATCTAGTCGGGTCTCTGTTTGCCCTACCCTAGAACTTTAATAGTGCATTTTACTCCTTATTTCATGCGCTTTGAGATGCCGCTTAGCCCAACACGCTATCTGAAATAGGAGCGATATAAATTGAACAAATGTGATAGAATTTCGCTGAATTCTTATATTAACCAAAATATAAAATGATCTAATCGGGTCTCTGATTGCCCTATCATAGAAGTTTAATAGTGCATTTTACTTGCCATTCCACGCGCTTTATGCTGACGCCTAGCCCAGTACGCTATCTGAAATTGGAGCGACGTAAATTGAACAAATGTGATAGAATTTCGCTGAATTCTTATATTAACCAAAATATAAAATGATCTAATCGGGTGTCTGATTGCCCTATCATAGAAGTTTAATTCTGCATTTTACTCGACAGTGCGCGCGCTTTAAGATGCCGCCTAGCCCAGTACGCTATCTGAAATAGGAGCGACGTAAATTGAACAAATGTGATTGAATTTTGCTGAATTCTTAAATTAACCATAATATAAAATGATCTAATCGGGTCTCAGTTTGCCCTACCCTAGAAGTTTAATAGTGCGTTTTACTCGCCATTCCACGCGCTTTAAGATGCCGCCTCGCCCAGTACGCTATCTGAAATAGGAGCGACGTAAATTGAACAAATGTGATAGAATTTGGCTGAATTCTTAAATTAACCATAATATAAAATGATCTAATCGGGTCTCTGTTTGCCCTACCCTAGAAGTTTAATAGTGCATTTTATTCGCCATTCCATGCGCTTTGAGATGCCGCTTGGCCCAATTCGCTATCTGAAATAGGAGCGACGTAAATTGAACAAATGTGATAGGATTTCGCTGAATTCTTATATTAACCAAAATATAAAATGATCTAATCGCGTCTCTGATTGCCCTATCATAGAAGGCTAATAGTGCATTTTACTCGCTATTCCACGCGCTTTAAGATGGCGGCTAGCCCAGTAGGCTATCTGAAATAGGAGTGACGTAAATTGAACAAATGTGATAGAATTACGCTTAATTCTTATATTAACCGTAATATAAAATGATCTAATCGGGTCTCTGTTTGTCCTACCCTAGAAGTTTAATAGTGCATTTCACTCGTAATTTCATGCGCTCTGAGATGCCGCTTAGCCCAATACGCTATCTGAAATAGGAGCGACGTAAATTGAACAAATGTGATGGAATTACGCTTAATTCTTATATTAACATTAATATAAAATTATCTAATCGGGTCTCTGATTGCCCTATCATAGAAGTTTAATAGTGCATTTTACTTGCCATTCCACGCGCATTATGCTGACGCCTAGCCCAGTACGCTATCTGAAATTGGAGCGATATAAATTGAACAAATGTGATAGAATTTCGCTGAATTCTTATATTAACCAAAATATAAAATGATCTAATCGGGTCTCTGATTGCCCTATCATAGAAGTTTAATAGTGCATTTTACTTGCCATACCACGCGCATTATGCTGACGCCTAGCCCAGTACGCTATCTGAAATTGGAGCGACGTAAATTGAACAAACGTGATAGGATTTCGCTGAATTCTTATATTAACCAAAATATAAAATGATCTAATCGGTTCTCTGATTGCCCTATCATAGAAGGCTAATAGTGCATTTTACTCGCTATTCCACGCGCTCTAAGATGGCGGCTAGCCCGGTAGGCTATCTGAAATAGGAGTGACGTAAATTGAACAAATGTGATAGAATTACGCTTAATTCTTATATTAACCGTAATATAAAATGATATAATCGGGTCTCTGTTTGTCCTACCCTAGAAGTTTAATAGTGCATTTCACTCGTAATTTCATGCGCTTTGAGATGCCGCTTAGCCCAATACGCTATCTGAAATAGGAGCGACGTAAATTGAACAAATGTGATAGAATTTCCCTGAATTCTTATATTATCCTTAATGTAAAATGATCTAATCGGGTCTCTGTTCGACCTACCCTAGAAGTTTAATAGTGCATTTCACTCGTCATTTCATGTGCTTTAAGATGCCGCTTAGTCCAGTACGCTATCTGAAATAGGAGCGACGTAAATTGAATAAATGTGATAGAATTTCGCTGAATTCTTATATTAACCAAATTATAAAATGATCTAATCGGGTCTCTGATTGCCCTATTATAGAAGTTCAATAGTGCATTTTACTCGCCATTCCACGCGCTTTAAGATGCCGCTTAGTCCAGTACGCTATCCGAAATAGGAGCGACGTAAATTGAACAAATGTGATAGAATTACGCTTAATTCTTATATTAACATTAATTTAAAATGATCTAATCGGGTCTCTGTTTGCCCTACCCTAGAAGTTTAATAGTGCATTTTACTCGCGATTCCACGCGCTTTAAGATGCCGCCTAGCCCAGTACGCTATCAGAAATAGGAGCGACGTAAATTGAACAAATGTTATAGAATTTTGCTGAATTCTTAAATTATCCATAATATAAAATGATCTAATCGGGTCTCTGTTTGCCCTACCCTAGAAGTTTAATAGTGCATTTCACTCGCCCTTCCACGCGCTTTAAGATGCCGCCTAGCCCAGTACGCTATCTCAAGCAGGTGCGGCGTAAGTTGAACAAATGTGATAGAATTACGCTGAATTCTTATATTATCCGTAATATAAAATGATCTAATCGGGTCTCTGCTTGCCCTACCCTAGAAGTTTAATAGTGCATTTTAGTCGCCATTTCATTCGCTTTGAGATGCCGCTTCGCCCAATACGCTATCTGAAATAGGAGCGACGTAAATTAAACAAATGTGATAGAATTTCCCTGAAATCTTATATTAAACAAAATATAGAATGATCTAATCGGGTCTCTGATTGCCCTATCATAGAAGTTTAGCAGTGCATTTTACTCGCCATTCCACGCACTTTAAGATGCCGCCTAGCCCAGTACGCTATCTAAATTAGGAGCGACGTAAGTTGAACAAATGTGATAGAATTTCGCTCAATTCTTAAATTAACCATAATATGAAATGATCTAATCGGGTCTTTGTTTGCCCTACCCTAGAACTTTAATAGTGCATTTTACTCGTCATTTCATGCGCTTTGAGATGCCGCTTAGCATAATACGCTATCTGAAATAGGAGCGATATAAGTCGAACAAATGTGATAGAATTTCACTGAATTCTTATATTAACCAAAATATAAAATGATCTAATCGGGTCTCTGATTGCCCTAGCATAGAAGTTTAATAGTGAATTTTAATCGCCATTCCGAGCGCTTTAAGGTGCCGCATAGCCCAGTTCGCTATTGAATAGGAGCGACGTAAATTGAACAAATGTGAAAGAATTTTGCTGAATTCTTAAATTAACCATAGTATAAAATGATCTAATCGGGTCTCTGTCTGCCCTACCCTAGAAGTTTAATAGTGCATTTTGCTCGCCATTTCATGCGCTTTGAGATGCCGCTTAGCCCAATACGCTATCTGAAATAGGAGCGACGTAAATTGAACAAATGTGATAGAATTTCGCTGAATTCTTAAATTAACTATAATATAAATTGATCTAATCGGGTCTTTGTTTGCCCTACCCTAGAACTTTAATAGTGCATTTTACTCGTCATTTCATGCGCTTTGAGATGCCGCTTAGCATAATACGCTATCTGAAATAGGAGCGATATAAGTCGAACAAATGTGATAGAATTTCACTGAATTCTTATATTAACCAAAATATAAAATGATCTGATCGGGTCTCCGTTCGCCCTAGCCGAGAAGTTTAATAGTGCATTTTATTCGCCATTTCATGCCCTTTGAGATGCCGCTTAGCCCAATACGCTATCTGAAATAGTAGCGACGTAAATTGAACAAATGTGATAGAATTTCCCTGAATTCTTATATTAACCTTAATGTAAAATGATCTAATCGGGTCTCTGTTCGCCCTACCCTAGAAGTTTAATAGTGCATTTCACTCCACATTTCATGCGCTTTGAGATGACGCTTTGCTCAATAAGCTATCTGAAATAGGAGCGACGTAAATTGAATAAATGTGATAGAATTTCGCTGAATTCTTATATTAACCAAATTATAAAATGATCTAATCGGGTCTCTGATTGCCCTATTATAGAAGTTCAATAGTGCGTTTTACTCGCCATTCCACGCGCTTTAAGATGCCGCCTCGCCCAGTACGCTATCTGAAACAGGAGCGACGTAAATTGAACAAATGTGATAGAATTTTGCTGAATTCCTAAATTGACGGTAATATAAAATGATCTAATCGGGTCTCTGTTAGACCTACCCTAGAAGTTTAATAGTGCATTTTACTCGCCATTTCATGCGCTTTGAGATGCCGCTTAGCACAATACGCTATCTGAAATAGGAGCGACGTAAATTGAAAAAATGTGATAGAATTACGCTGAATTCTTATATTAACCGTAATATAAAATGATCTAATCGGGTCTCTCTTTGCCTTACCCTAGAAGTTTAATAGTGCATTTCACTCGTCATTTCATGCGCTTTGAGATGCCGCTTAGCCCACTACGCTATCTGAAATAGGAGAGACGTAAATTGAACAAATGTGATAGAATTTCGCAGAATTCTTTTATTAACCGTAATGTAAAATGATCTAATCGGGTCTCTGTTCGCCCTAGCCTATAAGTTTAATAGTGCATTTTATTCGCCATCTCATGCGCTTTGAGATGCCGCTTAGCCCAATACGCTATCTGAAATAGGAGCGACGTAAATTGAACAAATGTGATACAATTTCCCTGAATTCTTATATTAACCTTAATGTAAAATGATCTAATCGGGTCTCTGTTTGCCCTAGCCTAGAAGATTAATAGTGCATTTTATTCGACATTCCGTGCGCTTTTAGATGCCGCTTAGCCCAATACGCTATCTTAAATAGGACCGACGGTAAATTGAACAAATGTGATAGAATTTTGCTGAATTCTTAAATTAACCATAATACAAAATGATCTAATCGGGTCTCTGTTTGCCCTACCCTAGAAGTATAATAGTGCATTTTACTCGCCATTTCATGCGCTCTGAGATGCCGCTTAGCACAGTACGCAATCTGAAATATGAGCGACGTAAATTGATCAAATGTGATAGAATTTCCCTGAATTCTTTTATTAACCTTAATGAAAAATGATCTAATCGGGTCTCTGTTCGCCCTACCATAGAAGTCTAATAGTGCATTTCACTCGCCATTTCATGCGCTTTGCGATGCCGCTTAGCCCAATACGCTATCTGAAATAGGAGCGACGTAAGTTGGACAAATGTGATAGAATAACGCTGCATTCTTATATTAACCGTATCATAAAATGGTCTAATCGGGTCTCCGTTTGCCTTATCCTAGAAGTTTAATAGTGCATTTTTCTCGCCATTTCATGCGCATTGTGATGCAGCTTAGCACAATACGCTATTTGAAATAGGAGCGATGTAAATTGAACAAATGTGATAGAATTTCGCTGAATTCTTTAATTAACCATAATATGAAATGACCTAATCGGGTCTCTGTTCGCCCTAACCAAGAAGTTTAGTAGTGCATTTCTCTCGCCATTTCATGAGCTGTGAGATGCCGCTTAGCCCAATACGCTATCTGAAATAGGGGCGACGTAAATTGAACAAATGTGATAGAATTTCCCTGAAATCTTATATTAAACAATACATAAAATGATCTAAACGGGACTCTGATTGCCCTACCATAGAAGTTTAATAGTGCATTGTACTCGCCATTCCACGCGCTTTAAGATGCCGCCTAGCCCAGTACGCTATCTGAAATTGGAGCTACGTAAGTTGAACAAATGTCACAGAATTACGCTGAATTCTTATATTGACCGTAATATAAAATGATCTAATCGGGTCTCTCTTTGCCTTATCCTATAAGTTTAATAGTGCATTTTACTCATCACTTCATGCGCTTTGAGATGCCGCTTAGCCCAATACGCTATCTGAAATAGGAGCGACGTAAATTGAACAAATGTGATAGAATTTCGCTGAATTCTTATATTAACCAAAATATAAAATGATCTAATCCGGTCTCTGTTTGCCCTACCCTAGAAGTTTAATAGTGCATTTTACTCGCCATTTCATGCGCTTTGAGATGCCGCTTAGCCCAATACGCTATCTGAAATAGGAGCGACGTAAATTGAACAAATGTGATAGAATTTTGCTGAATTCTTAAATTAACCATAATATAAAATGATCTAATCGGGTCTCTGCTTGCCCTACGCTAGAAGTTTAATAGCGCATTTTAGTCGCCATTTCATGCGCTTTGAGATGCCGCTTCGCCCAATACGCTATCTGGAACAGGAGCGACGTAAATTGAACAAATGTGATAGAATTTTGCTGAATTCTTAAATTAACCATAATATAAAATGATCTAATCGGGTGTCTGTTTGCCCTACCCTAGAAGCTTAATATTGCATTTTAGTCGCCATTTCATGCGCTTTGAGCTGCCGCTTAGCCCAATACGCTATCTGAAATAGGAGCGACGTAAGTTGAAAAAATGTGATAGAGTTTCGCTGAATTCTTTTATGAACCATAATGTAAAATGATCTAATCGGGTCTCTGTTCTCCCTAGCCTAGAAGTTTAATAGTGCATTTTATTCTCCATTTCATGCGCTTTGAGATGCCGCTTAGCCCAAGACGCTATCTGAAATAGGAGCGACGTAAATTGAACAAATGCGTTAGAATTTCCCTGAAATCTTATATTAAACAAAATATAAAATGATCTAATCGGGTCTCTGATTGCCCTATCATAGAAGTTTAGTAGTGCATTTTACTCGCCATTCCACGCGCTTTAAGATGCCGCCTAGCCCAGTACGCTACCTGAAATAGGAGCGACGTAAGTTGAACAAATGTGATAGAATTACGCTGAATTCTTATATTAACCGTAATATAAAATGATATAATCGGGTCTCTGTTTGTCCTACCCTAGAGTTTAATAGTGCATTTCACTCGTAATTTCATGCGCTTTGAGATGCCGCTTAGCCCAATACGCTATCTGAAATAGGAGCGACGTAAATTGAACAAATGTGATAGAATTTCCCTGAATTCTTATATTATCCTTAATGTAAAATGATCTAATCGGGTCTCTGTTCGACCTACCCTGGAAGTTTAATAGTGCATTTCACTCGTCATTTCATGTGCTTTGAGATGCCGCTTAGCCCTATAAGCTATCTGAAATAGGAGCGACGTAAATTGAATAAATGTGATAGAATTTCGCTGAATTCTTATATTAACCAAATTATAAAATGATCTAATCGGGTCTCTGATTGCCCTATTATAGAAGTTCAATAGTGCATTTTACTCGCCATTCCACGCGCTTTAAGATGCCGCTTAGTCCAGTACGCTATCCGAAATAGGAGCGACGTAAATTGAACAAATGTGATAGAATTACGCTTAATTCTTATATTAACATTAATTTAAAATGATCTAATCGGGTCTCTGTTTGCCCTACCCTAGAAGTTTAATAGTGCATTTTACTCGCGATTCCACGCGCTTTAAGATGCCGCCTAGCCCAGTACGCTATCAGAAATAGGAGCGACGTAAATTGAACAAATGTTATAGAATTTTGCTGAATTCTTAAATTATCCATAATATAAAATGATCTAATCGGGTCTCTGTTTGCCCTACCCCTAGAAGTTAATAGTGCATTTTACTCGCCCTTCCACGCGCTTTAAGATGCCGCCTAGCCCAGTACGCTATCTCAAGCAGGTGCGGCGTAAGTTGAACAAATGTGATAGAA
Organism: Macropis europaea; assembly: GCA_916610135.2. Taxonomy (NCBI): domain Eukaryota; kingdom Metazoa; phylum Arthropoda; class Insecta; order Hymenoptera; family Melittidae; genus Macropis; species Macropis europaea. The sequence continues at coordinate 25,482 of CAKAJE020000275.1, forward strand.
TTACGCTGAATTCTTATATTATCCGTAATATAAAATGATCTAATCGGGTCTCTGCTTGCCCTACCCTAGAAGTTTAATAGTGCATTTTAGTCGCCATTTCATTCGCTTTGAGATGCCGCTTCGCCCAATACGCTATCTGAAATAGGAGCGACGTAAATTAAACAAATGTGATAGAATTTCACTGAAATCTTATATTAAACAAAATATAGAATGATCTAATCGGGTCTCTGATTGCCCTATCATAGAAGTTTAGCAGTGCATTTTACTCGCCATTCCACGCACTTTAAGATGCCGCCTAGCCCAGTACGCTATCTAAATTAGGAGCGACGTAAGTTGAACAAATGTGATAGAATTTCGCTCAATTCTTAAATTAACCATAATATGAAATGATCTAATCGGGTCTTTGTTTGCCCTACCCTAGAACTTTAATAGTGCATTTTACTCGTCATTTCATGCGCTTTGAGATGCCGCTTAGCATAATACGCTATCTGAAATAGGAGCGATATAAGTCGAACAAATGTGATAGAATTTCACTGAATTCTTATATTAACCAAAATATAAAATGATCTAATCGGGTCTCTGATTGCCCTAGCATAGAAGTTTAATAGTGAATTTTAATCGCCATTCCGAGCGCTTTAAGGTGCCGCATAGCCCAGTTCGCTATTTGAAATAGGAGCGACGTAAATTGAACAAATGTGAAAGAATTTTGCTGAATTCTTAAATTAACCATAGTATAAAATGATCTAATCGGGTCTCTGTCTGCCCTACCCTAGAAGTTTAATAGTGCATTTTGCTCGCCATTTCATGCGCTTTGAGATGCCGCTTAGCCCAATACGCTATCTGAAATAGGAGCGACGTAAATTGAACAAATGTGATAGAATTTCGCTGAATTCTTAAATTAACTATAATATAAATTGATCTAATCGGGTCTTTGTTTGCCCTACCCTAGAACCTTAATAGTGCATTTTACTCGTCATTTCATGCGCTTTGAGATGCCGCTTAGCATAATACGCTATCTGAAATAGGAGCGATATAAGTCGAACAAATGTGATAGAATTTCACTGAATTCTTATATTAACCAAAATATAAAATGATCTAATCGGGTCTCTGTTTGCCATATCCTAGAAGTTTAGTATTGCATTTTACTCGCCATATCATGCGCTTTGAGATGCCGCTTAGTCCAATACGCTATCTGAAATAGGAGCGACGTAAATTGAACAAATGTGATAGAATTTCGCTGAATTCTTAAATTAACTATAATATAAAATGATCTAATCGGGTCTCTGTTTGCCCTACCCAAGTAGTTTAATAGTGCATTTCACTCGCCATTTCATGCGCTTTGAGATGCCGCTTAGCCTAATACGCTATCTGAAATAGGAGCGACGAAAGTTGAACAAATGTGATAGAATTTCGCTGAATTATTTTATTAACCAGAATGTAAAATGATCTAATCTGGTCTCTGTTCGCCCTAGCCTGAAAGTTTAATAGTGGATTTTACTCGGCATTCCACGCGCTTTTAGATGCCGCCGAGCCCAGTACGGTATCTGAAATAGGAGCGACGTAAATTGAACAAATGTGATAGAATTTTGCTGAATTCTTAAATTAACCATAATATAAAATGATCTAATCGGGTCTCTGTACGCCCTACCATAGAAATCTAATAGTGCATTTTACTCGCCATTTCATGCGCTTTGAGATGCCGCTTAGCCCAATACGCTATCTGAAATAGGAGCGACGTAAGTTGAACAAATGTGGTAGAATTTCGCTGAATTCTTTTATTAACCATAATGTAAAATGATCTGATCGGGTCTCTGTTCGCCCTAGCCGAGAAGTTTAATAGTGCATTTTATTCGCCATTTCATGCCCTTTGAGATGCCGCTTAGCCCAATACGCTATCTGAAATAGTAGCGACGTAAATTGAACAAATGTGATAGAATTTCCCTGAATTCTTATATTAACCTTAATGTAAAATGATCTAATCGGGTCTCTGTTCGCCCTACCCTAGAAGTTTAATAGTGCATTTCACTCCACATTTCATGCGCTTTGAGATGCCGCTTTGCTCAATAAGCTATCTGAAATAGGAGCGACGTAAATTGAATAAATGTGATGGAATTTCGCTGAATTCTTATATTAACCAAAATATAAAATGATCTAATCGGGTCTCTTATTGCCCTATCATAGAAGCTTAATAGTGCATTTTACTCGCCATTCCACGCGCTTTAATGTGCCGCCTAGCCCAGTACGCTATCTGAAATACGAACGACGTAAATTGAACAAAAGTGATAGAATTTTGCTGAATGATTAAATTAACCATAATATAAAATGATCTAATCGGGTCTCTGTTTGCCCTACCCTAGAAGTTTAATAGTGCATTTTACTCGCCATTTCATGCGCTTTGAGATGCCGCTTAGCCCAATACGCTATATGAAACGTGAGCGACGTAAATTGAACAAATGTGATAGAATTTCGCTGAATTCTTATATTAACCAAAATATAAAATGATCTAATCGGGGCTCTGATTGCCCTATCATAGAAGTTTAATAGTGCATTTTACTCGCCATTCCACGCGCTTTAAGCTGACGCCTAGCCCAGTACGCTATCTGAAATAGGAGCGACGTAAATTGAACAAATGTGATAGAATTTTGCTGAATTCTTAAATTAACCATAATATAAAACGGTCTAATCGGGTCACTGCTTGTCCTACCCTAGAAGTGTAATAGTGCATTTTACTCCTCATTTCATGCGCTTTGAGATGCCGCTTAGCCAAATACGCTATCTGAAATAGGAGCGACGTAAATTTAACGAATGTGATAGTATTTCGCTGAATTCTTAAATTAACCATAATATAAAATGATCTAGTCGGGTCTCTGTTTGCCCTACCCTAGAACTTTAATAGTGCATTTTACTCCTTATTTCATGCGCTTTGAGATGCCACTTAGCCCAACACGCTATCTGAAATAGGAGCGATATAAATTGAACAAATGTGATAGAATTTCGCTGAATTCTTATATTAACCAAAATATAAAATGATCTAATCGGGTCTCTGATTGCCCTATCATAGAAGTTTAATAGTGCATTTTACTTGCCATTCCACGCGCTTTATGCTGACGCCTAGCCCAGTACGCTATCTGAAATTGGAGCGACGTAAATTGAACAAATGTGATAGAATTTCGCTGAATTCTTATATTAACCAAAATATAAAATGATCTAATCGGGTCTCTGATTGCCCTATCATAGAAGTTTAATTGTGCATTTTACTCGACAGTGCGCGCGCTTTAAGATGCCGCCTAGCCCAGTACGCTATCTGAAATAGGAGCGACGTAAATTGAACAAATGTGATTGAATTTTGCTGAATTCTTAAATTAACCATAATATAAAATGATCTAATCGGGTCTCAGTTTGCCCTACCCTAGAAGTTTAATAGTGCGTTTTACTCGCCATTCCACGCGCTTTAAGATGCCGCCTCGCCCAGTACGCTATCTGAAATAGGAGCGACGTAAATTGAACAAATGTGATAGAATTTGGCTGAATTCTTAAATTAACCATAATATAAAATGATCTAATCGGGTCTCTGTTTGCCCTACCCTAGAAGTTTAATAGTGCATTTCACTCGTAATTTCATGCGCTTTGAGATGCCGCTTTGCCCAATACGCTATCTGAAATAGGAGCGACGTAGATTGAACAAATGTGATAGAATTTCCCTGAATTCTTATATTATCCTTAATGTAAAATGATCTAATCGGGTCTCTGTTCGGCCTACCCTAGAAGTTTAATAGTGCATTTCACTCGTCATTTCATGCGCTTTGAGATGCCGCTTAGCCCTATAAGCTATCTGAAATAGGAGCGACGTAAATTGAATAAATGTGATAGAATTTCGCTGAATTCTTATATTAACCAAATTATAAAATGATCTAATCGGGTCTCTGATCGCCCTATTATAGAAGTTCAATAGTGCGTTTTACTCGCCATTCCACGCGCTTTAAGATGCCGCCTCGCCCAGTACGCTATCTGAAACAGGAGCGACGTAAATTGAACAAATGTGATAGAATTTTGCTGAATTCCTAAATTGACGGTAATATAAAATGATCTAATCGGGTCTCTGTTAGACCTACCCTAGAAGTTTAATAGTGCATTTTACTCGCCATTTCATGCGCTTTGAGATGCCGCTTAGCACAATACGCTATCTGAAATAGGAGCGACGTAAATTGAACAAATGTGATAGAATTACGCTGAATTCTTATATTAACCGTAATATAAAATGATCTAATCGGGTCTCTCTTTGCCTTACCCTAGAAGTTTAATAGTGCATTTCACTCGCCATTTCATGCGCTTTGAGATGCCGCTTAGCCCACTACGCTATCTGAAATAGGAGAGACGTAAGTTGAACAAATGTGATAGAATTTTGCTGAATTCTTAAATTAACCATAATACAAAATGATCTAATCGGGTCTCTGTTTGCCCTACCCTAGAAGTATAATAGTGCATTTTACTCGCCATTTCATGCGCTCTGAGATGCCGCTTAGCCCAATACGCTATCTGAAATATGAGCGACGTAAATTGAACAAATGTGATAGAATTTCTCTGAAATCTTATATTAAACAAAATATAAAATGATCTAATCGGGTCTCTGATTGCCCTATCATAGAAGTTTAGGAGTGCATTTTACTCGCCATTTCATGCGCTTTGAGATGCCGCTTAGCACAGTACGCTATCTGAAATATGAGCGACGTAAATTGATCAAATGTGATAGAATTTCCCTGAATTCTTTTATTAACCTTAATGAAAAATGATCTAATCGGGTCTCTGTTCGCCCTACCATAGAAGTCTAATAGTGCATTTCACTCGCCATTTCATGCGCTTTGTGATGCCGCTTAGCCCAATACGCTATCTGAAATAGGAGCGACGTAAGTTGAACAAATGTGATAGAATAACGCTGCATTCTTATATTAACCGTATCATAAAATGGTCTAATCGGGTCTCCGTTTGCCTTATCCTAGAAGTTTAATAGTGCATTTTACTCGCGATTTCATGCGCATTGTGATGCAGCTGAGCACAATACGCTATTTGAAATAGGAAGCGATGTAAATTTAACAAATGTGATAGAATTTCGCTGAATTCTTAAATTAACCATAATATGAAATGACCTAATCGGGTCTCTGTTCGCCCTACCCAAGAAGTTTAGTAGTGCATTTCTCTCGTCATTTCATGAGCTGTGAGATGCCGCTTAGCCCAATACGCTATCTGAAATAGGAGCGACGTAAATTGAACAAATGTGATAGAATTTCCCTGAAATCTGATATTAAACAATTCATAAAATGATCTAAACGGGACTCTGATTGCCCTACCATAGAAGTTTAATAGTGCATCGTACTCGCCATTGCACGCGCTTTAAGATGCCGCCTAGCCCAGTACGCTATCTGAAATTGGAGCTACGTAAGTTGAACAAATGTCACAGAATTACGCTGAATTCTTATATTGACCGTAATATAAAATGATCTAATCGGGTCTCTCTTTGCCTTATCCTATAAGTTTAATAGTGCATTTTACTCGCCATTTCATGCGCTTTTAGATGCCGCTTAGCCCAATACGCTATCTGAAATAGGAGCGACGTAAATTGAACAAATGTGATAGAATTTCGCTGAATTCTTATATTAACCAAAATATAAAATGATCTAATCCGGTCTCTGTTTTCCCTACCCTAGAAGTTTAATAGTGCATTTTACTCGCCATTTCATGCGCTTTGAGATGCCGCTTAGCCCAATACGCTATCTGAAATAGGAGAGACGTAAATTGATCAAATGTGATAGAATTTCGCTGAATTCTTAAATTAACCATAATATAAAATGATCTAATGGGGTCTCTGTTTGCCCTACCCTAGAAGTTTAATAGTGCATTTTACTCGCCATTTCTTGCGCTTTGAGATGCCGCTTAGCCCAATACGCTATCTGAAATAGGAGCGACGTAAGTTGAACAAATGTGATAGAATAACGCTGCATTCTTATATTAACCGTAACATAAAATGGTCTAATCGGGTCTCTGTTTGTCCTACCCTAGAAGTTTAATAGTGCATTTCACTCGTAATTTCATGCGCTTTGAGATGCCGCTTAGCCCAATACGCTATCTGAAATAGGAGCGACGTAAATTGAACAAATGTGATAGAATTTCCCTGAATTCTTATATTATCCTTAATGTAAAATGATCTAATCGGGTCTATGTTCGACCTACCCTAGAAGTTTAATAGTGCATTTCACTCGTCATTTCATGCGCTTTGAGATGCCGCTTAGCCCTATAAGCTATCTGAAATAGGAGCGACGTAAATTGAATAAATGTGATAGAATTTCGCTGAATTCTTATATTAACCAAATTATAAAATGATCTAATCGGGTCTCTGATGTCCCTATTATAGAAGTTCAATAGTGCATTTTACTCGCCATTCCACGCGCTTTAAGATGCCGCTTAGTCCAGTACGCTATCCGAAATAGGAGCGACGTAAATTGAACAAATGTGATGGAATTACGCTTAATTCTTATATTAACATTAATATAAAATTATCTAATCGGGTCTCTGATTGCCCTATCATAGAAGGCTAATAGTGCATTTTACTCGCCATTCCACGCGCTTTAAGATGCCGCCTCGCCCAGTACGCTATCTGAAATAGGAGCGACGTAAATTGAACAAATGTGATAGAATTTTGCTGTATTCTTAAATTAACCATAATATAAAATGATCTAATCGGGTCTCTGTTCGCCCTAGCCTATAAGTTTAATAGTGCATTTTATTCGCCATCTCATGCGCTTTGAGATGCCGCTTAGCCCAATACGCTATCTGAAATAGGAGCGACGTAAATTGAACAAATGTGATACAATTTCCCTGAATTCTTATATTAACCTTAATGTAAAATGATCTAATCGGGTCTCTGTTTGCCCTAGCCTAGAAGATTAATAGTGCATTTTATTCGACATTCCGTGCGCTTTTAGATGCCGCTTAGCCCAATACGCTATCTTAAATAGGACCGACGGTAAATTGAACAAATGTGATAGAATTTTGCTGAATTCTTAAATTAACCATAATACAAAATGATCTAATCGGGTCTCTGTTTGCCCTACCCTAGAAGTATAATAGTGCATTTTACTCGCCATTTCATGCGCTCTGAGATGCCGCTTAGCACAGTACGCAATCTGAAATATGAGCGACGTAAATTGATCAAATGTGATAGAATTTCCCTGAATTCTTTTATTAACCTTAATGAAAAATGATCTAATCGGGTCTCTGTTCGCCCTACCATAGAAGTCTAATAGTGCATTTCACTCGCCATTTCATGCGCTTTGCGATGCCGCTTAGCCCAATACGCTATCTGAAATAGGAGCGACGTAAGTTGGACAAATGTGATAGAATAACGCTGCATTCTTATATTAACCGTATCATAAAATGGTCTAATCGGGTCTCCGTTTGCCTTATCCTAGAAGTTTAATAGTGCATTTTTCTCGCCATTTCATGCGCATTGTGATGCAGCTTAGCACAATACGCTATTTGAAATAGGAGCGATGTAAATTGAACAAATGTGATAGAATTTCGCTGAATTCTTTAATTAACCATAATATGAAATGACCTAATCGGGTCTCTGTTCGCCCTAACCAAGAAGTTTAGTAGTGCATTTCTCTCGTCATTTCATGAGCTGTGAGATGCCGCTTAGCCCAATACGCTATCTGAAATAGGGGCGACGTAAATTGAACAAATGTGATAGAATTTCCCTGAAATCTTATATTAAACAATGCATAAAATGATCTAAACGGGACTCTGATTGCCCTACCATAGAAGTTTAATAGTGCATTGTACTCGCCATTCCACGCGCTTTAAGATGCCGCCTAGCCCAGTACGCTATCTGAAATTGGAGCTACGTAAGTTGAACAAATGTCACAGAATTACGCTGAATTCTTATATTAACCGTAATATAAAATGATCTAATCGGGTCTCTCTTTGCCTTATCCTATAAGTTTAATAGTGCATTTTACTCATCATTTCATGCGCTTTTAGATGCCGCTTAGCCCAATACGCTATCTGAAATAGGAGCGACGTAAATTGAACAAATGTGATAGAATTTCGCTGAATTCTTATATTAACCAAAATATAAAATGATCTAATCCGGTCTCTGTTTGCCCTACCCTAGAAGTTTAATTGTGCATTTTACTCGCCATTTCATGCGCTTTGAGATGCCGCTTAGCCCAATACGCTATCTGAAATAGGAGCGACGTAAATTGAACAAATGCGATAGAATTTCCCTGAAATCTTATATTAAACAAAATATAAAATGATCTAATCGGGTCTCTGATTGCCCTATCATAGAAGTTTAATAGTGCATTGTACTCGCCATTCCACGCGCTTTAAGATGCCGCCTAGCCCAGTACGCTATCTGAAATTGGAGCTACGTAAGTTGAACAAATGTCACAGAATTACGCTGAATTCTTATATTAACCGTAATATAAAATGATCTAATCGGGTCTCTCTTTGCCTTATCCTATAAGTTTAATAGTGCATTTTACTCATCATTTCATGCGCTTTTAGATGCCGCTTAGCCCAATACGCTATCTGAAATAGGAGCGACGTAAATTGAACAAATGTGATAGAATTTCGCTGAATTCTTATATTAACCAAAATATAAAATGATCTAATCCGGTCTCTGTTTGCCCTACCCTAGAAGTTTAATTGTGCATTTTACTCGCCATTTCATGCGCTTTGAGATGCCGCTTAGCCCAATACGCTATCTGAAATAGGAGCGACGTAAATTGATCAAATGTGATAGAATTTCGCTGAATTCTTAAATTAACCATAATATAAAATGATCTAATGGGGTCTCTGTTTGCCCTACCCTAGAAGTTTAATAGTGCATTTTACTCGCCATTTATTGCGCTTTGAGATGCCGCTTAGCACAATACGCTATCTGGAATAGGAGCGACGTAAATTGAACAAATGTGATAGAATTTCGCTGAATTCTTATATTAATCAAAATATAAAATTATCTAATCGGGTCTCTGATTGCCCTATCATAGAAGTTTAAGAGTGCATTTTGCTCGCTATTCCACGCGCTTTAAGATGCCGCCTAGCCCAGTACGCTATCTGAAATAGGAGCTACGTAAGTTGAACAAATGTCACTGAATTACACTGAATTCTTATATTAACCGTAATATAAAATGATCTAATCGGGTCTCTCTTTGCCTTATCCTAGAAGTTTAATAGTGCATTTTACTCGCCATTTCATGCGCTTTGAGATGCCGCTTAGCCCAATACGCTATCTGAAATAGGAGCGACGTAAATTGAACAAATGTGATAGAATTTCGCTGAATTCTTATATTAACCAAAATATAAAATGATCTAATCCGGTCTCTGTTTGCCCTGCCCTAGAAGTTTAATAGTGCATTTTACTCGCCATTTCTTGCGCTTTGAGATGCAGCTTAGCCCAATACGCTATCTGAAATAGGAGCGACGTAAATTGAACAAATGTGATAGAATTTCGCTGAATTCTTATATTAACCAAAATATAAAATGATCTAATCGGGTCTCTGATTGCCCTACCATAGAAGATTAATAGTGCATTTTACTCGCCACTCCACGCGCTTTAGGATGCCGCCTAGACCAGTAGGCTATCCGAAATAGGAGCGACGTAAATTGAACAAATGTGATAGAATTTTGCTGAATTCTTAAATTAACCATAATATAAAATGATCTAATCGGGTCTCTGCTTGCCCTACGCTAGAAGTTTAATAGCGCATTTTAGTCGCCATTTCATGCGCTTTGAGATGCCGCTTCGCCCAATACGCTATCTGGAACAGGAGCGACGTAAATTGATCAAATGTGATAGAATTTCCCTGAATTCTTATATTAACCTTAATGTAAAATGATCTAAGCGGGTCTCTGTTCGCCCTACCATAGAAGTTTAATAGTGCATTTCACTCCCCATTTCATGCGCTTTGAGATGCCGCTTAGCCCAATGCGCTATCTGAAATAGGAGCGACGTGAATTGAACAAATGTGATAGAATTTTGCTGAATTCTTAAATTAACCATAATATTAGATGATGTAATCAGGTCTCTGCTTGCCCTACCCTAGAAGTTTAATAGTGCATTTTACTCGCCATTTCATGCGCTTTGAGATGCCGCTTAGCCCAATTCGCTATCTGAAATAGGAGCGACGTAAATTGAACAAATGTGATAGAATTTTGCTGAATTCTTAAATTAACCATAATATAAAATGATCTAATCGGGTGTCTGTTTGCCCTACCCTAGAAGCTTAATATTGCATTTTAGTCGCCATTTCATGCGCTTTGAGCTGCCGCTTAGCCCAATACGCTATCTGAAATAGGAGCGACGTAAGTTGAAAAAATGTGATAGAGTTTCGCTGAATTCTTTTATGAACCATAATGTAAAATGATCTAATCGGGTCTCTGTTCTCCCTAGCCTAGAAGTTTAATAGTGCATTTTATTCTCCATTTCATGCGCTTTGAGATGCCGCTTAGCCCAAGACGCTATCTGAAATAGGAGCGACGTAAATTGAACAAATGCGTTAGAATTTCCCTGAAATCTTATATTAAACAAAATATAAAATGATCTAATCGGGTCTCTGATTGCCCTATCATAGAAGTTTAGTAGTGCATTTTACTCGCCATTCCACGCGCTTTAAGATGCCGCCTAGCCCAGTACGCTACCTGAAATAGGAGCGACGTAAGTTGAACAAATGTGATAGAATTACGCTGAATTCTTATATTAACCGTAATATAAAATGATATAATCGGGTCTCTGTTTGCCCTATCATAGAAGTTTAATAGTGCATTTTACTCGCCATTTCATGTGCTTTAAGGTGCCGCATAGCCCAATACGCTATCTGGAATAGGAGCGACGTAAATTGAACAAATGTGATAGAATTACGCTGAATTCTTATATTAACCGTAATATAAAATGATCTAATCGGGTCTCTGTTTGCCTGATCCTAGAAGTTTAACAGTGCATTTTACTCGCCATTTCATGCGCTTTGAGATGCCGCTTAGCCCAATACGCTATCTGAAATAGGAGCGACGTAAATTGAACAAATGTGATAGAATTTCGCTGAATTCTTTTATTAACCATAATGTAAAATGATCTGATCGGGTCTCTGTTCGCCCTATCCTAGAAGTTTAAGGGTGCATTTTATTCGACATTTCATGCGCTTTGCGATGCCGCTTAGCCGAATACGCTATCTGAAATAGGAGCGACGTCAATTGAACAAATGCGATAGAATTTCCCTGAAATCTTATATTAAACAAAATATAAAATGATTTAATCGGGTCTCTGATTGCCCTATCATAGAAGTTTAATAGTGCATTTTACTCGCCATTCCACGCGCTTTATGATGCCGCCTAGCCCAGTACGGTATCTGAAATAGGAGCTACGTAAGTTGAACAAATGTGATAGAATTACGCTGAATTCTTATATTAACCGTAATATAAAATGATGTAATCGGGCCTCTGTTTGCCCTATCATAGAAGTTTGATAGTGCATTTTACTCGCCATTTCATGTGCCTTAAGCTGTCGCATAGCCCAATACGCTATCTGGAATAGGAGCGACGTAAATTGAACAAATGTGATAGAATTTTGCTGAATTCTTAAATTAACCATAATATAAAATGATCTAATCGGGTGTCTGTTTGCCCTACCCTAGAAGCTTAATATTGCATTTTACTCGCCATTTCATGCGCTTTGAGCTGCCGCTTAGCCCAATACGCTATCTGAAATAGGAGCGACGTAAGTTGAACAAATGGGATAGAATTTCCCTGAAATCTTATATTAAACAAAATATAAAATGATCTAATCGGGTCTCTGATTGCCCTATCATAGAAGTTTAGTAGTGCATTTTATTCTCCATTTCATGCGCTTTGAGATGCCGCTTAGCCCAATACGCTATCTGAAATAGGAGCGACGTAAATTGAACAAATGCGATAGAATTTCCCTGAAATCTTATATTAAACAAAATATAAAATGATCTAATCGGGTCTCTGATTGCCCTATCATAGAAGTTTAGTAGTGCATTTTACTCGCCATTCCACGCGCTTTAAGATGCCGCCTAGCCCAGTACGCTACCTGAAATAGGAGCGACGTAAATTGAACAAATGTGATAGAATTACGCTGAATTCTTATATTAACCGTAATATAAAATGATCTAATCGGGTCTCTGTTTGCCTGATCCTAGAAGTTTAATAGTGCATTTTACTCGCCATTTCATGCGCTTTGAGATGCCGCTTAGCCCATTACGCTATCTGAAATAGGAGCGACGTAAATTGAACAAATGTGATAGAATTTTGCTGAATTCTTAAATTAACCATAATATAAAATGATCTAATCGGGTCTCTGTTTGCCCTACCCTAGAAGCTTAATATTGCATTTTACTCGCCATTTCATGCGCTTTGAGCTGCCGCTTAGCCCAATACGCTATCTGAAATAGGAGCGACGTAAGTTGAAAAAATGTGATAGAGTTTCGCTGAATTCTTTTATGAACCATAATGTAAAATGATCTAATCGGGTCTCTGTTCTCCCTAGCCTAGAAGTTTAATAGTGCATTTTATTCTCCATTTCATGCGCTTTGAGCTGCCGCTTAGCCCAATACGCTATCTGAAATAGGAGCGACGTAAGTTGAACAAATGGGATAGAGTTTCCCTGAAATCTTATATTAAACAAAATATAAAATGATCTAATCGGGTCTCTGATTGCCCTATCATAGAAGTTTAGTAGTGCATTTTATTCTCCATTTCATGCGCTTTGAGATGCCGCTTAGCCCAATACGCTATCTGAAATAGGAGCGACGTAAATTGAACAAATGCGATAGAATTTCCCTGAAATCTTATATTAAACAAAATATAAAATGATCTAATCGGGTCTCTGATTGCCCTATCATAGAAGTTTAGTAGTGCATTTTACTCGCCATTCCACGCGCTTTAAGATGCCGCCTAGCCCAGTACGCTACCTGAAATAGGAGCGACGTAAATTGAACAAATGTGATAGAATTACGCTGAATTCTTATATTAACCGTAATATAAAATGATCTAATCGGGTCTCTGTTTGCCTGATCCTAGAAGTTTAATAGTGCATTTTACTCGCCATTTCATGCGCTTTGAGATGCCGCTTAGCCCAATACGCTATCTGAAATAGGAGCGACGTAAATTGAACAAATGTGATAGAATTTCGCTGAATTCTTTTATTAACCATAATGTAAAATGATCTGATCGGGTCTCTGTTCGCCCTAGCCTAGAAGTTTAAGGGTGCATTTTATTCGACATTTCATGCGCTTTGAGATGCCGCTTAGCCGAATACGCTATCTGAAATAGGAGCGACGTCAATTGAACAAATGCGATAGAATTTCCCTGAAATCTTATATTAAACAAAATATAAAATGATCTAATCGGGTCTCTGATTGCCCTATCATAGAAGTTTAATAGTGCATTTTACTCGCCATTCCACGCGCTTTATGATGCCGCCTAGCCCAGTACGGTATCTGAAATAGGAGCGACGTAAATTGAACAAATGTGATAGAATTACGCTGAATTCTTATATTAACCGTAATATATAATGATCTAATCGGGTCTCTGTTTGCCTGATCCTAGAAGTTTAATAGTGCATTTTACTCGCCATTTCATGCGCTTTGATATGCCGCTTAGCCCATTACGCTATCTGAAATAGGAGCGACGTAAATTGAACAAATGTGATAGAATTTTGCTGAATTCTTAAATTAACCATAATATAAAATGATCTAATCGGGTCTCTGTTTGCCCTACCCTAGAAGCTTAATATTGCATTTTACTCGCCATTTCATGCGCTTTGAGCTGCCGCTTAGCCCAATACGCTATCTGAAATAGGAGCGACGTAAGTTGAAAAAATGTGATAGAGTTTCGCTGAATTCTTTTATGAACCATAATGTAAAATGATCTAATCGGGTCTCTGTTCTCCCTAGCCTAGAAGTTTAATAGTGCATTTTATTCTCCATTTCATGCGCTTTGAGATGCCGCTTAGCCCAAGACGCTATCTGAAATAGGAGCGACGTAAATTGAACAAATGCGATAGAATTTCCCTGAAATCTTATATTAAACAAAATATAAAATGATCTAATCGGGTCTCTGATTGCCCTATCATAGAAGTTTAGTAGTGCATTTTACTCGCCATTCCACGCGCTTTAAGATGCCGCCTAGCCCAGTACGCTACCTGAAATAGGAGCGCCGTAAGTTGAACAAATGTGATAGAATTACGCTGAATTCTTATATTAACCGTAATATAAAATGATATAATCGGGTCTCTGTTTGCCCTATCATAGAAGTTTAATAGTGCATTTTACTCGCCATTTCATGTGCTTTAAGGTGCCGCATAGCCCAATACGCTATCTGGAATAGGAGCGACGTAAATTGAACAAATGTGATAGAATTACGCTGAATTCTTATATTAACCGTAATATAAAATGATCTAATCGGGTCTCTGTTTGCCTGATCCTAGAAGTTTAACAGTGCATTTTACTCGCCATTTCATGCGCTTTGAGATGCCGCTTAGCCCAATACGCTATCTGAAATAGGAGCGACGTAAATTGAACAAATGTGATAGAATTTCGCTGAATTCTTTTATTAACCATAATGTAAAATGATCTGATCGGGTCTCTGTTCGCCCTATCCTAGAAGTTTAAGGGTGCATTTTATTCGACATTTCATGCGCTTTGCGATGCCGCTTAGCCGAATACGCTATCTGAAATAGGAGCGACGTCAATTGAACAAATGCGATAGAATTTCCCTGAAATCTTATATTAAACAAAATATAAAATGATTTAATCGGGTCTCTGATTGCCCTATCATAGAAGTTTAATAGTGCATTTTACTCGCCATTCCACGCGCTTTATGATGCCGCCTAGCCCAGTACGGTATCTGAAATAGGAGCTACGTAAGTTGAACAAATGTGATAGAATTACGCTGAATTCTTATATTAACCGTAATATAAAATGATGTAATCGGGCCTCTGTTTGCCCTATCATAGAAGTTTGATAGTGCATTTTACTCGCCATTTCATGTGCCTTAAGCTGTCGCATAGCCCAATACGCTATCTGGAATAGGAGCGACGTAAATTGAACAAATGTGATAGAATTTTGCTGAATTCTTAAATTAACCATAATATAAAATGATCTAATCGGGTGTCTGTTTGCCCTACCCTAGAAGCTTAATATTGCATTTTACTCGCCATTTCATGCGCTTTGAGCTGCCGCTTAGCCCAATACGCTATCTGAAATAGGAGCGACGTAAGTTGAACAAATGGGATAGAATTTCCCTGAAATCTTATATTAAACAAAATATAAAATGATCTAATCGGGTCTCTGATTGCCCTATCATAGAAGTTTAGTAGTGCATTTTATTCTCCATTTCATGCGCTTTGAGATGCCGCTTACCCCAAGACGCTATCTGAAATAGGAGCGACGTAAATTGAACAAATGCGATAGAATTTCCCTGAAATCTTATATTAAACAAAATATAAAATGATCTAATCGGGTCTCTGATTGCCCTATCATAGAAGTTTAGTAGTGCATTTTACTCGCCATTCCACGCGCTTTAAGATGCCGCCTAGCCCAGTACGCTACCTGAAATAGGAGCGACGTAAATTGAACAAATGTGATAGAATTACGCTGAATTCTTATATTAACCGTAATATAAAATGATCTAATCGGGTCTCTGTTTGCCTTATCCTAGAAGTTTAATAGTGCATTTTACTCGCCATTTCATGCGCTTTGAGATGCCGCTTAGCCCATTACGCTATCTGAAATAGGAGCGACGTAAATTGAACAAATGTGATAGAATTTTGCTGAATTCTTAAATTAACCATAATATAAAATGATCTAATCGGGTGTCTGTTTGCCCTACCCTAGAAGCTTAATATTGCATTTTACTCGCCATTTCATGCGCTTTGAGCTGCCGCTTAGCCCAATACGCTATCTGAAATAGGAGCGACGTAAGTTGAAAAAATGTGATAGAGTTTCGCTGAATTCTTTTATGAACCATAATGTAAAATGATCTAATCGGGTCTCTGTTCTCCCTAGCCTAGAAGTTTAATAGTGCATTTTATTCTCCATTTCATGCGCTTTGAGCTGCCGCTTAGCCCAATACGCTATCTGAAATAGGAGCGACGTAAGTTGAACAAATGGGATAGAGTTTCCCTGAAATCTTATATTAAACAAAATATAAAATGATCTAATCGGGTCTCTGATTGCCCTATCATAGAAGTTTAGTAGTGCATTTTATTCTCCATTTCATGCGCTTTGAGATGCCGCTTAGCCCAAGACGCTATCTGAAATAGGAGCGACGTAAATTGAACAAATGCGATAGAATTTCCCTGAAATCTTATATTAAACAAAATATAAAATGATCTAATCGGGTCTCTGATTGCCCTATCATAGAAGTTTAGTAGTGCATTTTACTCGCCATTCCACGCGCTTTAAGATGCCGCCTAGCCCAGTACGCTACCTGAAATAGGAGCGACGTAAATTGAACAAATGTGATAGAATTACGCTGAATTCTTATATTAACCGTAATATAAAATGATCTAATCGGGTCTCTGTTTGCCTGATCCTAGAAGTTTAATAGTGCATTTTACTCGCCATTTCATGCGCTTTGAGATGCCGCTTAGCCCAATACGCTATCTGAAATAGGAGCGACGTAAATTGAACAAATGTGATAGAATTTCGCTGAATTCTTTTATTAACCATAATGTAAAATGATCTGATCGGGTCTCTGTTCGCCCTAGCCTAGAAGTTTAAGGGTGCATTTTATTCGACATTTCATGCGCTTTGAGATGCCGCTTAGCCGAATACGCTATCTGAAATAGGAGCGACGTCAATTGAACAAATGCGATAGAATTTCCCTGAAATCTTATATTAAACAAAATATAAAATGATCTAATCGGGTCTCTGATTGCCCTATCATAGAAGTTTAATAGTGCATTTTACTCGCCATTCCACGCGCTTTATGATGCCGCCTAGCCCAGTACGGTATCTGAAATAGGAGCGACGTAAATTGAACAAATGTGATAGAATTACGCTGAATTCTTATATTAACCGTAATATATAATGATCTAATCGGGTCTCTGTTTGCCTGATCCTAGAAGTTTAATAGTGCATTTTACTCGCCATTTCATGCGCTTTGATATGCCGCTTAGCCCATTACGCTATCTGAAATAGGAGCGACGTAAATTGAACAAATGTGATAGAATTTTGCTGAATTCTTAAATTAACCATAATATAAAATGATCTAATCGGGTCTCTGTTTGCCCTACCCTAGAAGTTTAATATTGCATTTTACTCGCCATTTCATGCGCTTTGAGCTGCCGCTTAGCCCAATACGCTATCTGAAATAGGAGCGACGTAAGTTGAAAAAATGTGATAGAGTTTCGCTGAATTCTTTTATGAACCATAATGTAAAATGATCTAATCGGGTCTCTGTTCTCCCTAGCCTAGAAGTTTAATAGTGCATTTTATTCTCCATTTCATGCGCTTTGAGATGCCGCTTAGCCCAAGACGCTATCTGAAATAGGAGCGACGTAAATTGAACAAATGCGATAGAATTTCCCTGAAATCTTATATTAAACAAAATATAAAATGATCTAATCGGGTCTCTGATTGCCCTATCATAGAAGTTTAGTAGTGCATTTTACTCGCCATTCCACGCGCTTTAAGATGCCGCCTAGCCCAGTACGCTACCTGAAATAGGAGCGCCGTAAGTTGAACAAATGTGATAGAATTACGCTGAATTCTTATATTAACCGTAATATAAAATGATATAATCGGGTCTCTGTTTGCCCTATCATAGAAGTTTAATAGTGCATTTTACTCGCCATTTCATGTGCTTTAAGGTGCCGCATAGCCCAACACGCTATCTGGAATAGGAGCGACGTAAATTGAACAAATGTGATAGAATTACGCTGAATTCTTATATTAACCGTAATATAAAATGGTCTAATCGGGTCTCTCTTTGCCTGATCCTAGAAGTTTAACAGTGCATTTTACTCGCCATTTCATGCGCTTTGAGATGCCGCTTAGCCCAATACGCTATCTGAAATAGGAGCGACGTAAATTGAACAAATGTGATAGAATTTCGCTGAATTCTTATATTAACCAAAATATAAAATGATCTAATCCGGTCTCTGTTTGCCCTGCCCTAGAAGTTTAATAGTGCATTTTACTCGCCATTTCTTGCGCTTTGAGATGCAGCTTAGCCCAATACACTATCTGAAATAGGAGCGACGTAAATTGAACAAATGTGATAGAATTTCGCTGAATTCTTATATTAACCAAAATATAAAATGATCTAATCGGGTCTCTGATTGCCCTACCATAGAAGATTAATAGTGCATTTTACTCGCCACTCCACGCGCTTTAGGATGCCGCCTAGACCAGTAGGCTATCCGAAATAGGAGCGACGTAAATTGAACAAATGTGATAGAATTTTGCTGAATTCTTAAATTAACCATAATATAAAATGATCTAATCGGGTCTCTGCTTGCCCTACCCTAGAAGTTTAATAGTGCATTTTAGTCGCTATTTCATGCGCTTTGAGATGCCGCTTAGCCCAATACGCTATCTCAAATAGGAGCGACGAAAGTTGAACAAAGGTGATAGTATTTCGCTGAATTATTTTATTAACCAGAATGTAAAATGATCTAATCTGGTCTCTGTTCGCCCTAGCCTAGAAGTTTAATAGTGGATTTTACTCGGCATTCCACGCGCTTTAAGATGCCGCCTAGCCCAGTACGCAATCTGAAATAGGAGCGACCTAAATTGAACGAATGTGATAGAATTTTGCTGAATTCTTAAATTAACCATAATATAAAATTATCTAATCGGGTCTCTGCTTGCCCTACGCTAGAAGTTTAATAGCGCATTTTAGTCGCCATTTCATGCGCTTTGAGATGCCGCTTCGCCCAATACGCTATCTGGAATAGGAGCGACGTAAATTGATCAAATGTGATAGAATTTCCCTGAATTCTTATATTAACCTTAATGTAAAATGATCTAAGCGGGTCTCTGTTCGCCCTACCATAGAAGTTTAATAGTGCATTTCACTCACCATTTCATGCGCTTTGAGATGCCGCTTAGCCCAATACGCTATCTGAAATAGGAGCGACGTGAATTGAACAAATGTGATAGAATTTTGCTGAATTCTTAAATTAACCATAATATTAGATGATGTAATCAGGTCTCTGCTTGCCCTACCCTAGAAGTTTAATAGTGCATTTTACTCGCCATTTCATGCGCTTTGAGATGCCGCTTAGCCCAATACGCTATCTGAAATAGGAGCGACGTAAATTGAACAAATGTGATAGAATTTTGCTGAATTCTTAAATTAACCATAATATAAAATGATCTAATCGGGTGTCTGTTTGCCCTACCCTAGAAGCTTAATATTGCATTTTACTCGCCATTTCATGCGCTTTGAGCTGCCGCTTAGCCCAATACGCTATCTGAAATAGGAGCGACGTAAGTTGAACAAATGGGATAGAATTTCCCTGAAATCTTATATTAAACAAAATATAAAATGATCTAATCGGGTCTCTGATTGCCCTATCATAGAAGTTTAGTAGTGCATTTTATTCTCCATTTCATGCGCTTTGAGATGCCGCTTACCCCAAGACGCTATCTGAAATAGGAGCGACGTAAATTGAACAAATGCGATAGAATTTCCCTGAAATCTTATATTAAACAAAATATAAAATGATCTAATCGGGTCTCTGATTGCCCTATCATAGAAGTTTAGTAGTGCATTTTACTCGCCATTCCACGCGCTTTAAGATGCCGCCTAGCCCAGTACGCTACCTGAAATAGGAGCGACGTAAATTGAACAAATGTGATAGAATTACGCTGAATTCTTATATTAACCGTAATATAAAATGATCTAATCGGGTCTCTGTTTGCCTGATCCTAGAAGTTTAATAGTGCATTTTACTCGCCATTTCATGCGCTTTGAGATGCCGCTTAGCCCATTACGCTATCTGAAATAGGAGCGACGTAAATTGAACAAATGTGATAGAATTTTGCTGAATTCTTAAATTAACCATAATATAAAATGATCTAATCGGGTGTCTGTTTGCCCTACCCTAGAAGCTTAATATTGCATTTTACTCGCCATTTCATGCGCTTTGAGCTGCCGCTTAGCCCAATACGCTATCTGAAATAGGAGCGACGTAAGTTGAAAAAATGTGATAGAGTTTCGCTGAATTCTTTTATGAACCATAATGTAAAATGATCTAATCGGGTCTCTGTTCTCCCTAGCCTAGAAGTTTAATAGTGCATTTTATTCTCCATTTCATGCGCTTTGAGATGCCGCTTAGCCCAAGACGCTATCTGAAATAGGAGCGACGTAAATTGAACAAATGCGATAGAATTTCCCTGAAATCTTATATTAAACAAAATATAAAATGATCTAATCGGGTCTCTGATTGCCCTATCATAGAAGTTTAGTAGTGCATTTTACTCGCCATTCCACGCGCTTTAAGATGCCGCCTAGCCCAGTACGCTACCTGAAATAGGAGCGACGTAAGTTGAACAAATGTGATAGAATTACGCTGAATTCTTATATTAACCGTAATATAAAATGATATAATCGGGTCTCTGTTTGCCCTATCATAGAAGTTTAATAGTGCATTTTACTCGCCATTTCATGTGCTTTAAGGTGCCGCATAGCCCAACACGCTATCTGAAATAGGAGCGACGTAAATTGAACAAATGTGATAGAATTACGCTGAATTCTTATATTAACCGTAATATAAAATGATATAATCGGGTCTCTGTTTGCCTGATCCTAGAAGTTTAACAGTGCATTTTACTCGCCATTTCATGCGCTTTGAGATGCCGCTTAGCCCAATACGCTATCTGAAATAGGAGCGACGTAAATTGAACAAATGTGATAGAATTTCGCTGAATTCTTTTATTAACCATAATGTAAAATGATCTGATCGGGTCTCTGTTCGCCCTAGCCTAGAAGTTTAAGGGTGCATTTTATTCGACATTTCATGCGCTTTGCGATGCCGCTTAGCCGAATACGCTATCTGAAATAGGAGCGACGTCAATTGAACAAATGCGATAGAATTTCCTGAAATCTTATATTAGACAAAATATAAAATGATTTAATCGGGTCTCTGATTGCCCTATCATAGAAGTTTAATAGTGCATTTTACTCGCCATTCCACGCGCTTTATGATGCCGCCTAGCCCAGTACGGTATCTGAAATAGGAGCTACGTAAGTTGAACAAATGTGATAGAATTACGCTGAATTCTTATATTAACCGTAATATAAAATGATGTAATCGGGCCTCTGTTTGCCCTATCATAGAAGTTTGATAGTGCATTTTACTCGCCATTTCATGTGCCTTAAGCTGTCGCATAGCCCAATACGCTATCTGGAATAGGAGCGACGTAAATTGAACAAATGCGATAGAATTTCCCTGAATTCTTATATTAACCTTAATGTAAAATGATCTAATCGTGTCTTGTTCGCCCTACCATAGAAGTCTAATAGTGCATTTCACTCGCCATTTCATGCGCTTTGAGATGCCGCTTAGCATAATACGCTATTTGAAATAGGGGCGACGTAAATTGAACAAATGTGATAGAATTACGCTGAATTCTTATATTAACCGTAATATAAAATGATCTAATCGGGTCTCTGTTTGCCCTATCATAGAAGTTCAAGAGTGCATTTTGCTCGCCATTCCACGCGCTTTAAGATGCCGCCTAGCCCAGTACGCTATCTGAAATAGGAGCTACGTAAGTTGAACAAATGTCACTGAATTACGCTGAATTCTTATATTAACCGTAATATAAAATGATCTAATCGGGTCTCTCTTTGCCTTATCCTAGAAGTTTAATAGTGCATTTTACTCGCCATTTCATGCGCTTTGAGATGCCGCTTAGCCCAATACGCTATCTGAAATAGGAGCGACGTAAATTGAACAAATGTGATAGAATTTCGCTGAATTCTTATATTAACCAAAATATAAAATGATCTAATCCGGTCTCTGTTTGCCCTGCCCTAGAAGTTTAATAGTGCATTTTACTCGCCATTTCTTGCGCTTTGAGATGCAGCTTAGACCAATACACTATCTGAAATAGGAGCGACGTAAATTGAACAAATGTGATAGAATTTCGCTGAATTCTTATATTAACCAAAATATAAAATGATCTAATCGGGTCTCTGATTGCCCTACCATAGAAGATTAATAGTGCATTTTACTCGCCACTCCACGCGCTTTAGGATGCCGCCTAGACCAGTAGGCTATCCGAAATAGGAGCGACGTAAATTGAACAAATGTGATAGAATTTTGCTGAATTCTTAAATTAACCATAATATAAAATGATCTAATCGGGTCTCTGCTTGCCCTACCCTAGAAGTTTAATAGTGCATTTTAGTCGCTATTTCATGCGCTTTGAGATGCCGCTTAGCCCAATACGCTATCTCAAATAGGAGCGACGAAAGTTGAACAAAGGTGATAGTATTTCGCTGAATTATTTTATTAACCAGAATGTAAAATGACCTAATCTGGTCTCTGTTCGCCCTAGCCTAGAAGTTTAATAGTGGATTTTACTCGGCATTCCACGCGCTTTAAGATGCCGCCTAGCCCAGTACGCAATCTGAAATAGGAGCGACCTAAATTGAACGAATGTGATAGAATTTTGCTGAATTCTTAAATTAACCATAATATAAAATTATCTAATCGGGTCTCTGCTTGCCCTACGCTAGAAGTTTAATAGCGCATTTTAGTCGCCATTTCATGCGCTTTGAGATGCCGCTTCGCCCAATACGCTATCTGGAATAGGAGCGACGTAAATTGATCAAATGTGATAGAATTTCCCTGAATTCTTATATTAACCTTAATGTAAAATGATCTAAGCGGGTCTCTGTTCGCCCTACCATAGAAGTTTAATAGTGCATTTCACTCGCCATTTCATGCGCTTTGAGATGCCGCTTAGCCCAATACGCTATCTGAAATAGGAGCGACGTGAATTGAACAAATGTGATAGAATTTTGCTGAATTCTTAAATTAACCATAATATTAGATGATGTAATCAGGTCTCTGCTTGCCCTACCCTAGAAGTTTAATAGTGCATTTTACTCGCCATTTCATGCGCTTTGAGATGCCGCTTAGCCCAATACGCTATCTGAAATAGGAGCGACGTAAATTGAACAAATGTGATAGACTTTTGCTGAATTCTTAAATTAACCATAATATAAAATGATCTAATCGGGTGTCTGTTTGCCCTACCCTAGAAGCTTAATATTGCATTTTACTCGCCATTTCATGCGCTTTGAGCTGCCGCTTAGCCCAATACGCTATCTGAAATAGGAGCGACGTAAGTTGAACAAATGGGATAGAATTTCCCTGAAATCTTATATTAAACAAAATATAAAATGATCTAATCGGGTCTCTGATTGCCCTATCATAGAAGTTTAGTAGTGCATTTTATTCTCCATTTCATGCGCTTTGAGATGCCGCTTACCCCAAGACGCTATCTGAAATAGGAGCGACGTAAATTGAACAAATGCGATAGAATTTCCCTGAAATCTTATATTAAACAAAATATAAAATGATCTAATCGGGTCTCTGATTGCCCTATCATAGAAGTTTAGTAGTGCATTTTACTCGCCATTCCACGCGCTTTAAGATGCCGCCTAGCCCAGTACGCTACCTGAAATAGGAGCGACGTAAATTGAACAAATGTGATAGAATTACGCTGAATTCTTATATTAACCGTAATATAAAATGATCTAATCGGGTCTCTGTTTGCCTGATCCTAGAAGTTTAATAGTGCATTTTACTCGCCATTTCATGCGCTTTGAGATGCCGCTTAGCCCAATACGCTATCTGAAATAGGAGCGACGTAAATTGAACAAATGTGATAGAATTTCGCTGAATTCTTTTATTAACCATAATGTAAAATGATCTGATCGGGTCTCTGTTCGCCCTAGCCTAGAAGTTTAAGGGTGCATTTTATTCGACATTTCATGCGCTTTGAGATGCCGCTTAGCCGAATACGCTATCTGAAATAGGAGCGACGTCAATTGAACAAATGCGATAGAATTTCCCTGAAATCTTATATTAAACAAAATATAAAATGATCTAATCGGGTCTCTGATTGCCCTATCATAGAAGTTTAATAGTGCATTTTACTCGCCATTCCACGCGCTTTATGATGCCGCCTAGCCCAGTACGGTATCTGAAATAGGAGCTACGTAAGTTGAACAAATGTGATAGAATTACGCTGAATTCTTATATTAACCGTAATATAAAATGATGTAATCGGGCCTCTGTTTGCCCTATCATAGAAGTTTGATAGTGCATTTTACTCGCCATTTCATGTGCTTTAAGCTGTCGCATAGCCCAATACGCTATCTGGAATAGGAGCGACGTAAATTGAACAAATGTGATAGAATTTCCCTGAATTCTTATATTAACCTTAATGTAAAATGATCTAATCGTGTCTTGTTCGCCCTACCATAGAAGTCTAATAGTGCATTTCACTCGCCATTTCATGCGCTTTGAGATGCCGCTTAGCATAATACGCTATTTGAAATAGGGGCGACGTAAATTGAACAAATGTGATAGAATTACGCTGAATTCTTATATTAACCGTAATATAAAATGATCTAATCGGGTCTCTGTTTGCCTTATCCTAGAAGTTTAATAGTGCATTTTACTCGCCATTTCATGCGCTTTGAGATGCCGCTTAGCCCAATACGCTACCTGAAATAGGAGCGACGTAAATTGCACAAATGTGATAGAATTTTGCTGAATTCTTAAATTAACCAGAATATAAAATGATCTAATCGGGTCTCTGTTTGACCTACCCTAGAAGTTTAATAGTGCATTTTACTCGCCATTTCATGTGCTTTGAGATGCCGCATAGCCCAATACGCTATCTGGAATAGGAGCGACGTAAATTGATCAAATGTGATAGAATTTCCCTGAATTCTTTTATTAACCTTAATGAAAAATGATCTAATCGGGTCTCTGTTCGCCCTACCATAGCAGTCTAATAGTGCATTTCACTCGCCATTTCATGCGCTTTGTGATGCCGCTTAGCCCAATGCGCTATCTGAAATAGGAGCGACGTAAGTTGAACAAATGTGATAGAATAACGCTGCATTCTTATATTAACCGTATCATAAAATGGTCTAATCGGGTCTCTCTTTGCCTTATCCTAGAAGTTTAATAGTGCATTTTACTCGCCATTTCATGCGCTTTGAGATGCCGCTTAGCCCAATACGCTATCTGAAATAGGAGCGACGTAAATTGAACAAATGTGATAGAATTTCGCTGAATTCTTATATTAACCAAAATATAAAATGATCTAATCCGGTCTCTGTTTGCCCTGCCCTAGAAGTTTAATAGTGCATTTTACGCGCCATTTCTTGCGCTTTGAGATGCAGCTTAGCCCAATACACTATCTGAAATAGGAGCGACGTAAATTGAACAAATGTGATAGAATTTCGCTGAATTCTTATATTAACCAAAATATAAAATGATCTAATCGGGTCTCTGATTGCCCTACCATAGAAGATTAATAGTGCATTTTACTCGCCACTCCACGCGCTTTAGGATGCCGCCTAGACCAGTAGGCTATCCGAAATAGGAGCGACGTAAATTGAACAAATGTGATAGAATTTTGCTGAATTCTTAAATTAACCATAATATAAAATGATCTAATCGGGTCTCTGCTTGCCCTACCCTAGAAGTTTAATAGTGCATTTTAGTCGCTATTTCATGCGCTTTGAGATGCCGCTTAGCCCAATACGCTATCTCAAATAGGAGCGACGAAAGTTGAACAAAGGTGATAGTATTTCGCTGAATTATTTTATTAACCAGAATGTAAAATGATCTAATCTGGTCTCTGTTCGCCCTAGCCTAGAAGTTTAATAGTGGATTTTACTCGGCATTCCACGCGCTTTAAGATGCCGCCTAGCCCAGTACGCAATCTGAAATAGGAGCGACCTAAATTGAACGAATGTGATAGAATTTTGCTGAATTCTTAAATTAACCATAATATAAAATGATCTAATCGGGTGTCTGTTTGCCCTACCCTAGAAGCTTAATATTGCATTTTACTCGCCATTTCATGCGCTTTGAGCTGCCGCTTAGCCCAATACGCTATCTGAAATAGGAGCGACGTAAGTTGAACAAATGGGATAGAATTTCCTTGAAATCTTATATTAAACAAAATATAAAATGATCTAATCGGGTCTCTGATTGCCCTATCATAGAAGTTTAGTAGTGCATTTTATTCTCCATTTCATGCGCTTTGAGATGCCGCTTACCCCAAGACGCTATCTGAAATAGGAGCGACGTAAATTGAACAAATGCGATAGAATTTCCCTGAAATCTTATATTAAACAAAATATAAAATGATCTAATCGGGTCTCTGATTGCCCTATCATAGAAGTTTAGTAGTGCATTTTACTCGCCATTCCACGCGCTTTAAGATGCCGCCTAGCCCAGTACGCTACCTGAAATAGGAGCGACGTAAATTGAACAAATGTGATAGAATTACGCTGAATTCTTATATTAACCGTAATATAAAATGATCTAATCGGGTCTCTGTTTGCCTTATCCTAGAAGTTTAATAGTGCATTTTACTCGCCATTTCATGCGCTTTGAGATGCCGCTTAGCCCATTACGCTATCTGAAATAGGAGCGACGTAAATTGAACAAATGTGATAGAATTTTGCTGAATTCTTAAATTAACCATAATATAAATGATCTAATCGGGTGTCTGTTTGCCCTACCCTAGAAGCTTAATATTGCATTTTACTCGCCATTTCATGCGCTTTGAGCTGCCGCTTAGCCCAATACGCTATCTGAAATAGGAGCGACGTAAGTTGAAAAAATGTGATAGAGTTTCGCTGAATTCTTTTATGAACCATAATGTAAAATGATCTAATCGGGTCTCTGTTCTCCCTAGCCTAGAAGTTTAATAGTGCATTTTATTCTCCATTTCATGCGCTTTGAGATGCCGCTTAGCCCAAGACGCTATCTGAAATAGGAGCGACGTAAATTGAACAAATGCGATAGAATTTCCCTGAAATCTTATATTAAACAAAATATAAAATGATCTAATCGGGTCTCTGATTGCCCTATCATAGAAGTTTAGTAGTGCATTTTACTCGCCATTCCACGCGCTTTAAGATGCCGCCTAGCCCAGTACGCTACCTGAAATAGGAGCGACGTAAGTTGAACAAATGTGATAGAATTACGCTGAATTCTTATATTAACCGTAATATAAAATGATATAATCGGGTCTCTGTTTGCCCTATCATAGAAGTTTAATAGTGCATTTTACTCGCCATTTCATGTGCTTTAAGGTGCCGCATAGCCCAACACGCTATCTGGAATAGGAGCGACGTAAATTGAACAAATGTGATAGAATTACGCTGAATTCTTATATTAACCGTAATATAAAATGATATAATCGGGTCTCTGTTTGCCTGATCCTAGAAGTTTAACAGTGCATTTTACTCGCCATTTCATGCGCTTTGAGATGCCGCTTAGCCCAATACGCTATCTGAAATAGGAGCGACGTAAATTGAACAAATGTGATAGAATTTCGCTGAATTCTTTTATTAACCATAATGTAAAATGATCTGATCGGGTCTCTGTTCGCCCTAGCCTAGAAGTTTAAGGGTGCATTTTATTCGACATTTCATGCGCTTTGCGATGCCGCTTAGCCGAATACGCTATCTGAAATAGGAGCGACGTCAATTGAACAAATGCGATAGAATTTCCCTGAAATCTTATATTAGACAAAATATAAAATGATTTAATCGGGTCTCTGATTGCCCTATCATAGAAGTTTAATAGTGCATTTTACTCGCCATTCCACGCGCTTTATGATGCCGCCTAGCCCAGTACGGTATCTGAAATAGGAGCTACGTAAGTTGAACAAATGTGATAGAATTACGCTGAATTCTTATATTAACCGTAATATAAAATGATGTAATCGGGCCTCTGTTTGCCCTATCATAGAAGTTTGATAGTGCATTTTACTCGCCATTTCATGTGCCTTAAGCTGTCGCATAGCCCAATACGCTATCTGGAATAGGAGCGACGTAAATTGAACAAATGCGATAGAATTTCCCTGAATTCTTATATTAACCTTAATGTAAAATGATCTAATCGTGTCTTGTTCGCCCTACCATAGAAGTCTAATAGTGCATTTCACTCGCCATTTCATGCGCTTTGAGATGCCGCTTAGCATAATACGCTATTTGAAATAGGGGCGACGTAAATTGAACAAATGTGATAGAATTACGCTGAATTCTTATATTAACCGTAATATAAAATGATCTAATCGGGTCTCTGTTTGCCCTATCATAGAAGTTCAAGAGTGCATTTTGCTCGCCATTCCACGCGCTTTAAGATGCCGCCTAGCCCAGTACGCTATCTGAAATAGGAGCTACGTAAGTTGAACAAATGTCACTGAATTACGCTGAATTCTTATATTAACCGTAATATAAAATGATCTAATCGGGTCTCTCTTTGCCTTATCCTAGAAGTTTAATAGTGCATTTTACTCGCCATTTCATGCGCTTTGAGATGCCGCTTAGCCCAATACGCTATCTGAAATAGGAGCGACGTAAATTGAACAAATGTGATAGAATTTCGCTGAATTCTTATATTAACCAAAATATAAAATGATCTAATCGGGTCTCTGATTGCCCTACCATAGAAGATTAATAGTGCATTTTACTCGCCACTCCACGCGCTTTAGGATGCCGCCTAGACCAGTAGGCTATCCGAAATAGGAGCGACGTAAATTGAACAAATGTGATAGAATTTTGCTGAATTCTTAAATTAACCATAATATAAAATGATCTAATCGGGTCTCTGCTTGCCCTACCCTAGAAGTTTAATAGTGCATTTTAGTCGCTATTTCATGCGCTTTGAGATGCCGCTTAGCCCAATACGCTGTCTCAAATAGGAGCGACGAAAGTTGAACAAAGGTGATAGTATTTCCCTGAATTCTTATATTAACCTTAATGTAAAATGATCTAAGCGGGTCTCTGTTCGCCCTACCATAGAAGTTTAATAGTGCATTTCACTCGCCATTTCATGCGCTTTGAGATGCCGCTTAGCCCAATACGCTATCTGAAATAGGAGCGACGTAAATTGAACAAATGTGATAGACTTTTGCTGAATTCTTAAATTAACCATAATATAAAATGATCTAATCGGGTGTCTGTTTGCCCTACCCTAGAAGCTTAATATTGCATTTTACTCGCCATTTCATGCGCTTTGAGCTGCCGCTTAGCCCAATACGCTATCTGAAATAGGAGCGACGTAAGTTGAACAAATGGGATAGAATTTCCCTGAAATCTTATATTAAACAAAATATAAAATGATCTAATCGGGTCTCTGATTGCCCTATCATAGAAGTTTAGTAGTGCATTTTATTCTCCATTTCATGCGCTTTGAGATGCCGCTTACCCCAAGACGCTATCTGAAATAGGAGCGACGTAAATTGAACAAATGCGATAGAATTTCCCTGAAATCTTATATTAAACAAAATATAAAATGATCTAATCGGGTCTCTGATTGCCCTATCATAGAAGTTTAGTAGTGCATTTTACTCGCCATTCCACGCGCTTTAAGATGCCGCCTAGCCCAGTACGCTACCTGAAATAGGAGCGACGTAAATTGAACAAATGTGATAGAATTACGCTGAATTCTTATATTAACCGTAATATAAAATGATCTAATCGGGTCTCTGTTTGCCTGATCCTAGAAGTTTAATAGTACATTTTACTCGCCATTTCATGCGCTTTGAGATGCCGCTTAGCCCAATACGCTATCTGAAATAGGAGCGACGTAAATTGAACAAATGTGATAGAATTTCGCTGAATTCTTTTATTAACCATAATGTAAAATGATCTGATCGGGTCTCTGTTCGCCCTAGCCTAGAAGTTTAAGGGTGCATTTTATTCGACATTTCATGCGCTTTGAGATGCCGCTTAGCCGAATACGCTATCTGAAATAGGAGCGACGTCAATTGAACAAATGCGATAGAATTTCCCTGAAATCTTATATTAAACAAAATATAAAATGATCTAATCGGGTCTCTGATTGCCCTATCATAGAAGTTTAATAGTGCATTTTACTCGCCATTCCACGCGCTTTATGATGCCGCCTAGCCCAGTACGGTATCTGAAATAGGAGCTACGTAAGTTGAACAAATGTGATAGAATTACGCTGAATTCTTATATTAACCGTAATATAAAATGATGTAATCGGGCCTCTGTTTGCCCTATCATAGAAGTTTGATAGTGCATTTTACTCGCCATTTCATGTGCTTTAAGCTGTCGCATAGCCCAATACGCTATCTGGAATAGGAGCGACGTAAATTGAACAAATGTGATAGAATTTCCCTGAATTCTTATATTAACCTTAATGTAAAATGATCTAATCGTGTCTTGTTCGCCCTACCATAGAAGTCTAATAGTGCATTTCACTCGCCATTTCATGCGCTTTGAGATGCCGCTTAGCATAATACGCTATTTGAAATAGGGGCGACGGAAATTGAACAAATGTGATAGAATTACGCTGAATTCTTATATTAACCGTAATATAAAATGATCTAATCGGGTCTCTGTTTGCCTTATCCTAGAAGTTTAATAGTGCATTTTACTCGCCATTTCATGCGCTTTGAGATGCCGCTTAGCCCAATACGCTACCTGAAATAGGAGCGACGTAAATTGAACAAATGTGATAGAATTTTGCTGAATTCTTAAATTAACCAGAATATAAAATGATCTAATCGGGTCTCTGTTCGCCCTACCATAGAAGTCTAATAGTGCATTTCACTCGCCATTTCATGCGCTTTGTGATGCCGCTTAGCCCAATACGCTATCTGAAATAGGAGCGACGTAAGTTGAACAAATGTGATAGAATAACGCTGCATTCTTATATTAACCGTATCATAAAATGGTCTAATCGGGTCTCCGTTTGCCTTATCCTAGAAGTTTAATAGTGCATTTTACTCGCCATTTCATGCGCATTGTGATGCAGCTTAGCCCAATACGCTATTTGAAATAGGAGCGATGTAAATTGAACAAATGTGATAGAATTTCGCTGAATTCTTAAATTAACCATAATATGAAATGACCTAATCGGGTCTCTGTTCGCCCTACCCAAGAAGTTTAGTAGTGCATTTCTCTCGTCATTTCATGAGCTGTGAGATGCCGCTTAGCCCAATACGCTATCTGAAATAGGAGCGACGTAAATTGAACAAATGTGATAGAATTTCCCTGAAATCTTATATTAAACAATACATAAAATGATCTAAACGGGACTCTGATTGCCCTACCATAGAAGTTTAATAGTGCATTGTACTCGCCATTCCACGCGCTTTAAGATGCCGCCTAGGCCAGTACGCTATCTGAAATTGGAGCTACGTAAGTTGAACAAATGTCACAGAATTACGCTGAATTCTTATATTAACCGTAATATAAAATGATCTAATCGGGTCTCTCTTTGCCTTATCCTATAAGTTTAATAGTGCATTTTACTCATCATTTCATGCGCTTTTAGATGCCGCTTAGCCCAATACGCTATCTGAAATAGGAGCGACGTAAATTGAACAAATGTGATAGAATTTCGCTGAATTCTTATATTAACCAAAATATAAAATGATCTAATCCGGTCTCTGTTTGCCCTACCCTAGAAGTTTAATAGTGCATTTTACTCGCCATTTCATGCGCTTTGAGATGCCGCGTAGCCCAATACGCTATCTGAAATAGGAGCGACGTAAATTGATCAAATGTGATAGAATTTCGCTGAATTCTTAAATTAACCATAATATAAAATGATCTAATGGGGTCTCTGTTTGCCCTACCCTCGAAGTTTAATAGTGCATTTTACTCGCCATTTCTTGCGCTTTGAGATGCCGCTTAGCCCAATACGCTATCTGAAATAGGAGCGACGTAAATTGAATAAATGTGATAGAATTTCGCTGAATTCTTATATTAATCAAAATATAAAATTATCTAATCGGGTCTCTGATTGCCCTATCATAGAAGTTTAAGAGTGCATTTGGCTCGCCATTCCACGCGCTTTAAGATGCCGCCTAGCCCAGTACGCTATCTGAAATAGGAGCTACGTAAGTTGAACAAATGTCACTGAATTACGCTGAATTCTTATATTAACCGTAATATAAAATGATCTAATCGGGTCTCTCTTTGCCTTATCCTAGAAGTTTAATAGTGCATTTTACTCGCCATTTCATGCGCTTTGAGATGCCGCTTAGCCCAATACGCTATCTGAAATAGGAGCGACGTAAATTGAACAAATGTGATAGAATTTCGCTGAATTCTTATATTAACCAAAATATAAAATGATCTAATCCGGTCTCTGTTTGCCCTACCCTAGAAGTTTAATAGTGCATTTTACGAGCCATTTCTTGCGCTTTGAGATGCAGCTTAGCCCAATACGCTATCTGAAATAGGAGCGACGTAAATTGAACAAATGTGATAGAATTTCGCTGAATTCTTATATTAACCTTAATGTAAAATGATCTATTCGGGTCTTTGTTCGCCCTACCCTAGAAGTTTAATAGTGCATTTCACTCGTCATTTCATGCGCTTTGAGATGCCGCTTAGCACAATATGCTATCTGAAATAGGAGCGACGTAAATTGAACAAATGTGATAGAATTACGCTAAATTCTTATAATAACCAAAATATAAAATTATCTAATCGGGTCTCTGATTGCCCTATCATAGAAGTTTAAGAGTGCATTTTGATCGCCATTACACGCGCTTTAAGATGCCGCCTAGCCCAGTACGCAATCTGAAATAGGAGCGACCTAAATTGAACGAATGTGATAGAATTTTGCTGAATTCTTAAATTAACCATAATATAAAATTATCTAATCGGGTCTCTGCTTGCCCTACGCTAGAAGTTTAATAGCGCATTTTAGTCGCCATTTCATGCGCTTTGAGATGCCGCTTCGCCCAATACGCTATCTGGAATAGGAGCGACGTAAATTGATCAAATGTGATAGAATTTCCCTGAATTCTTATATTAACCAAAATATAAAATGATCTAATCCGGTCTCTGTTTGCCCTACCCTAGAAGTTTAATAGTGCATTTTACTCGCCATTTCATGCGCTTTGAGATGCCGCGTAGCCCAATACGCTATCTGAAATAGGAGCGACGTAAATTGATCAAATGTGATAGAATTTCGCTGAATTCTTAAATTAACCATAATATAAAATGATCTAATGGGGTCTCTGTTTGCCCTACCCTAGAAGTTTAATAGTGCATTTTACTCGCCATTTCATGCGCTTTGAGATGCCGCTTAGCCCAATACGCTATCTGAAATAGGAGCGACGTAAATTGAACAAATGTGATAGAATTTCGCTGAATTCTTATATTAACCAAAATATAAAATGATCTAATCCGGTCTCTGTTTGCCCTGCCCTAGAAGTTTAATAGTGCATTTTACTCGCCATTTCTTGCGCTTTGAGATGCAGCTTAGCCCAATACACTATCTGGAATAGGAGCGACGTAAATTGATCAAATGTGATAGAATTTCCCTGAATTCTTATATTAACCAAAATATAAAATGATCTAATCCGGTCTCTGTTTGCCCTACCCTAGAAGTTTAATAGTGCATTTTACTCGCCATTTCATGTGCTTTGAGATGCCGCATAGCCCAATACGCTATCTGGAATAGGAGCGACGTAAATTGATCAAATGTGATAGAATTTCCCTGAATTCTTTTATTAACCTTAATGAAAAATGATCTAATCGGGTCTCTGTTCGCCCTAGCATAGAAGTCTAAGAGCGCATTTCACTCACCATTTCATGCGCTTTGTGATGCCGCTTAGCCCAATACGCTATCTGAAATAGGAGCGACGTAAGTTGAACAAATGTGATAGAATAACGCTGCATTCTTATATTAACCGTAATATAAAATGATGTAATCGGGCCTCTGTTTGCCCTATCATAGAAGTTTGATAGTGCATTTTACTCGCCATTTCATGTGCTTTAAGCTGTCGCATAGCCCAATACGCTATCTGGAATAGGAGCGACGTAAATTGAACAAATGTGATAGAATTTCCCTGAATTCTTATATTAACCTTAATGTAAAATGTTCTAATCGTGTCTTGTTCGCCCTACCATAGAAGTCTAATAGTGCATTTCACTCGCCATTTCATGCGCTTTGAGATGCCGCTTAGCATAATACGCTATTTGAAATAGGGGCGACGTAAATTGAACAAATGTGATAGAATTTCGCTGAATTCTTAAATTAACCATAATATGAAATGACCTAATCGGGTCTCTGTTCGCCCTACCCAAGAAGTTTAGTAGTGCATTTCTC
This sequence comes from Macropis europaea, assembly GCA_916610135.2. Taxonomy (NCBI): domain Eukaryota; kingdom Metazoa; phylum Arthropoda; class Insecta; order Hymenoptera; family Melittidae; genus Macropis; species Macropis europaea. The sequence continues at coordinate 59,887 of CAKAJE020000275.1, forward strand.
TCGCCATTTCATGAGCTGTGAGATGCCGCTTAGCCCAATACGCTATCTGAAATAGGAGCGACGTAAATTGAACAAATGTGATAGAATTTCCCTGAAATCTTATATTAAACAATACATAAAATGATCTAAACGGGACTCTGATTGCCCTACCATAGAAGTTTAATAGTGCATTTTACTCGCCATTTCATGCGCTTTGAGATGCCGCTAACCCAATACGCTATCTGAAATATGAGCGACGTAAATTGAACAAATGTGATAGTATTTCGCTGAATTCTTATATTAACCAAAATATAAAATGATCTAATCGGGTCTCTGTTTGCCATATCCTAGAAGTTTAGTATTGCATTTTACTCGCCATTTCATGCGCTTTGAGATGCCGCTTAGCCCAATACGCTATCTGAAATAGGAGCGACGTAAATTGAACAAATGTGATAGAATTTCGCTGAATTCTTAAATTAACTATAATATAAAATGACCTAATCGGGTCTCTGTTTGCCCTACCCTAGTAGTTTAATAGTGAATTTTACTCGCCATTTCATGCGCTTTGAGATGCCGCTTAGCCTAATACGCTATCTGAAATAGGAGCGACGAAAGTTGAACAAATGTGATAGAATTTCGCTGAATTCTTATATTAACCAAAATATAAAATGATCTAATCGGGTCTCTGATTGCCCTATCATAGAAGTTTAATAGTGCATTTTACTCGACATTCCGCGCGCTTTAAGATGCCGCCTAGCCCAGTACGCTATCTGAAATAGGAGCGACGTAAATTGAACAAATGTGATTGAATTTTGCTGAATTCTTAAATTAACCATAATATAAAATGATCTAATCGGGTCTCAGTTTGCCCTACCCTAGATGTTTAATAGTGCGTTTTACTCGCCATTTCATGCGCTTCGAGACGCCGCTTATCCCAATACGCTATCTGAAATAGGAGCGACATAAGGTGAACAAATGTGATAGAATTTCGCTGAATTCTGAAATTAACTATAATATAAAATGATCTAATCGGGTCTCTGTTTGCCCTACCCTAGAAGTTTAATAGTGCATTTTACTCGCCATTCCACGCGCTTTAAGATGCCGCTTAGTCCAGTACGCTATCCGAAATAGGAGCGACGTAAATTGAACAAATGTGATAGAATTACGCTTAATTCTTATATTAACATTAATATAAAATGATCTAAACGGGTCTCTGATTGCCCTATCATAGAAGGCTAATAGTGCATTTTACTCGCCATTCCACGCGCTTTAAGATGCCGCCTCGCCCAGTACGCTATCTGAAATAGGAGCGACGTAAATTGAACAAATGTGATAGAATTTTGCTGAATTCTTAAATTAACCATAATATAAAATGATCTAATCGGGTCTCTGTTTGCCCTACCCTAGAAGTTTAATAGTGCATTTTATTCGCCATTCCATGCGCTTTGAGATGCCGCTTGGCCCAATTCGCTATCTGAAATAGGAGCGACGTAAATTGAACAAATGTGATAGGATTTCGCTGAATTCTTATATTAACCAAAATATAAAATGATCTAATCGGGTCTCTGATTGACCTATCATAGGGGGCTAATAGTGCATTTTACTCGCTATTCCACGCGCTTTAAGATGGCGGCTAGCCCGGTAGGCTATCTGAAATAGGAGTGACGTAAATTGAACAAATGAGATAGAATTACGCTTAATTCTTATATTAACCGTAATATAAAATGATCTAATCGGGTCTCTGTTTGTCCTACCCTAGAAGTTTAATAGTGCATTTCACTCGTAATTTCATGCGCTTTGAGATGCCGCTTAGCCCAATAAGCTATCTGAAATAGGAGCGACGTAAATTGAACAAATGTGATACAATTTCCCTGAATTCTTATATTAACCTTAATGTAAAATGATCTAATCGGGTCTCTGCTTGCCCTACCCTAGAAGTTTAATAGTGCATTTTAGTCGCCATTTCATTCGCTTTGAGATGCTGCTTCGCCCAATACGCTATCTGAAATAGGAGCGACGTAAATTAAACAAATGTGATAGAATTTCCCTGAAATCTTATATTAACCAAAATATAAAATGATCTAATCGGGTCTCTGATTGCCCTATCATAGAAGTTTAATAGTGCATTTTACTTGCCATTCCACGCGCTTTATGCTGACGCCTAGCCCAGTACGCTATCTGAAATTGGAGCGACGTAAATTGAACAAATGTGATAGAATTTCGCTGAATTCTTATATTAACCAAAATATAAAATGATATAATCGGGTCTCTGATTGCCCTATCATAGAAGTTTAATAGTGCATTTTACTCGACATTCCGCGCGCTTTAAGATGCCGCCTAGCCCAGTACGCTATCTGAAATAGGAGCGACGTAAATTGAACAAATGTGATTGAATTTTGCTGAATTCTTAAATTAACCATAATATAAAATGATCTAATCGGGTCTCAGTTTGCCCTACCCTAGAAGTTTAATAGTGCGTTTCAGTCCTCATTTCATGAGCTTTGAGATGCCGCTTAGCCCAATAAGCTATCTGAAATAGGAGCGACGTAAATTGAATAAATGTGATGGAATTTCGCTGAATTCTTATATTAACCAAAATATAAAATGATCTAATCGGGTCTCTTATTGCCCTATAATAGAAGCTTAATAGTGCATTTTACTCGCCATTCCACGCGCTTTAAGGTGCCGCCTAGCCCAGTACGCTATCTGAAATAGGAACGACGTAAATTGAACAAAAGTGATAGAATTTTGCTGAATGATTAAATTAACCATAATATAAAATGATCTAATCGGGACTCTGTTTGCCCTACCCTAGAAGTTTAATAGTGCATTTTACTCGTCATTTCATGCGCTTTGAGATGCCGCTTTGCCCATTACGCTATCTGAAATAGGAGCGACGTAAGTTGAACAAATGTGATAGAATTTCGCTGAATTCTTTTATTAACCATAATGTAAAATGATGTAATCGGGTCTCTGTTCGCCCTAGCCTAGAAGTTTAATAGTGGATGTTACTCGCCATTCCACGCGCTTTAAGATGCCTCCTAGCCCAGTACGCTATCTGAAATAGGAGCGACCTAAATTGAACAAATGTGATAGAATTTTGCTGAATTCTTAAATTAACCATAATATAAAATGATCTAATCGGGTCACTGCTTGTCCTACCCTAGAAGTTTAATAGTGCATTTTACTCGTCATTTCATGAGCTTTGAGATGCCGCTTTTACCAATACGCTATCTGAAATAGGAGCGACGTAAATTGAACGAATGTGATAGTATTTCGCTGAATTCGTAAATTAACCATAATATAAAATGATCTAGTCGGGTTTCTGTTTGCCCTACCCTAGAAGTTTAATAGTGCATTTTACTCCTCATTTCATGCGCTTTGAGATGCCGCTTAGCCCAATACGCTATCTGAAATAGGAGCGATATAAATTGAACAAATGTGATAGAATTTCGCTGAATTCTTATATTAACCAAAATATAAAATGATCTAATCGGGTCTCTGATTGCCCTATGGTAGAAGTTTAATAGTGCATTTTACTCGCCATTCCACGCGCTTTATGCTGACGCCTAGCCCAGTACGCTATCTGAAATAGGAGCGACGTAAATTGAACAAATGTGATAGAATTTCGCTGAATCCTTATATTAACCTTAATGTAAAATGATCTAATCGGGTCTTTGTTCGCCCTACCCTAGAAGTTTAATAGTGCGTTTCACTCGTCATTTCATGCGCTTTGAGATGCCGCTTAGCACAATATGCTATCTGAAATAGGAGCGACGTAAATTGAACAAATGTGATAGAATTACGCTGAATCCTTATATTAACCAAAATATAAAATGATCTAATTGGGTCTCTGATTGCCCTATCATAGAAGTTTAATAGTGCATTTTACTCGCCATTCCACGCGCTTTAAGGTGCCGCCTAGCCCAGTATGCTATCTGAAATAGGAACGATGTAAATTGAACAAATGTGTTAGAATTTTGCTGAATTCTTAAATTAACCATAATATAAAATGATCTAATCGGGTCTCTGATTGCCCTACCCTAGAAGTTTAATAGTGCATTTTACTCGCCATTTCATGCGCTTTGAGATGCCGCTTAGCCCAATACGCTATCTGAAATAGGAGCGACGTAAATTGAACAAATGTGATAGAATTTCGCTGAATTCTTATATTAACCAAAATATAAAATGATCTAATCCGGTCTCTGTTTGCACTACCCTAGAAGTTTAATAGTGCATTTTACGAGCCATTTCTTGCGCTTTGAGATGCAGCTTAGCCCAATACGCTATCTGAAATAGGAGCGACGTAAATTGAACAAATGTGATAGAATTACGCTGAATCCTTATACTAACCAAAATATAAAATGATCTAATCGGGTCTCTGTTTGCCCTACCCTAGAAGATTAATAGTGCATTTTACTCGCCATTTCTTGAGCTTTGAGATGCCGCTTAGCCCAATACGCTATCTGAAATAGGAGCGACGTAAATTGAACAAATGTGATAGAATTTCGCTGAATTCTTATATTAACCAAAATATAAAATGATCTAATCCGGTCTCTGTTCGCCCTACCCTAGAAGTTTAATAGTGCATTTTACGAGCCATTTCTTGCGCTTTGAGATGCCGCTTAGCATAATACGCTATCTGAAATAGGAGCGATATAAGTCGAACAAATGTGATAGAATTTCACTGAATTCGTATATTAACCAAAATATAAAATGATCTAATCGGGTCTCTGATTGCCCTAGCATAGAAGTTTAATAGTGCATTTTAATCGCCATTCCGAGCGCTTTAAGGTGCCGCATAGCCCAGTTCGCTATTTGAAATAGGAGCGACGTAAATTGAACAAATGTGATAGAATTTTGCTGAATTCTTAAATTAACCATAGTATAAAATGATCTAATCGGGTCTCTGTTTGCCCTACCCTAGAAGTTTAATAGTGCATTTTGCTCGCCATTTCATGCGCTTTGAGATGCCGCTTAGCCCAATACGCTATCTGAAATAGGAGCGACGTAAATTGAACAAATGTGATAGAATTTCGCTGAATTCTTAAATTAACTATAATATAAATTGATCTAATCGGGTCACTGATTGCCCTACCCTAGACGTTTAATAGTGCATTTTACTCGCCATTTCATGCGCTTTGAGATGCCGCTTAGCCCAATACGCTATCTGAAATATGAGCGACGTAAATTGAACAAATGTGATAGAATTTCGCTGAATTCTTATATTAACCAAAATATAAAATGATCTAATCGGGTCTCTGTTTGCCATATCCTAGAAGTTTAGTATTGCATTTTACTCGCCATTTCATGCGCTTTGAGATGCCGCTTAGCCCAATACGCTATCTGAAATAGGAGCGACGTAAATTGAACAAATGTGATAGAATTTCGCTGAATTCTTAAATTAACTATAATATAAAATGATCTAATCGGGTCTCTGTTTGCCCTACCCTAGTAGTTTAATAGTGCATTTTACTCGCCATTTCATGCGCTTTGAGATGCCGCTTAGCCTAATACGCTATCTGAAATAGGAGCGACGAAAGTTGAACAAATGTGATAGAATTTCGCTGAATTATTTTATTAACCAGAATGTAAAATGATCTAATCTGGTCTCTGTTTGCCCTAGCCTGGAAGTTTAATAGTGGATTTTACTCGGCATTCCACGCGCTTTAAGATGCCGCCGAGCCCAGTACGGTATCTGAAATAGGAGCGACGTAAATTGAACAAATGTGATAGAATTTTGCTGAATTCTTAAATTAACCATAATATAAAATGATCTAATCGGGTCTCTGTACGCCCTACCATAGAAATCTAATAGTGCATTTTACTCGCCATTTCATGCGCTTTGAGATGCCGCTTAGCCCAATACGCTATCTGAAATAGGAGCGACGTAAGTTGAACAAATGTGGTAGAATTTCGCTGAATTCTTTTATTAACCATAATGTAAAATGATCTGATCGGGTCTCTGTTCGCCCTAGCCGAGAAGTTTAATAGTGCATTTTATTCGCCATTTCATGCCCTTTGAGATGCCGCTTAGCCCAATACGCTATGTGAAATAGTAGCGACGTAAATTGAACAAATGTGATAGAATTTCCCTGAATTCTTACATTAACCTTAATGTAAAATGATCTAATCGGGTCTCTGTTCGCCCTACCCTAGAAGTTTAATAGTGCATTTCACTCCACATTTCATGCGCTTTGAGATGCCGCTTAGCTCAATAAGCTATCTGAAATAGGAGCGACGTAAATTGAATAAATGTGATGGAATTTCGCTGAATTCTTATATTAACCAAAATATAAAATGATCTAATCGGGTCTCTTATTGCCCTATCATAGAAGCTTAATAGTGCATTTTACTCGCCATTCCACGCGCTTTAATGTGCCGCCTAGCCCAGTACGCTATCTGAAATACGAACGACGTAAATTGAACAAAAGTGATAGAATTTTGCTGAATGATTAAATTAACCATAATATAAAATGATCTAATCGGGTCTCTGTTTGCCCTACCCTAGAACTTTAATAGTGCATTTTACTCCTTATTTCATGCGCTTTGAGATGTCGCTTAGCCCAATACGCTATCTGAAATAGGAGCGATATAAATTGAACAAATGTGATAGAATTTCGCTGAATTCTTATATTAACCAAACTGTAAAATGATCTAATCGGGTCTCTGATTGCCCTATCATAGAAGTTTAATAGTGCATTTTAGTTGCCATTCCACGCGCTTTATGCTGACGCCTAGCCCAGTAGGCTATCTGAAATTGGAGCGACGTAAATTGAACAAATGTGATAGAATTTCGCTGAATTCTTATATTAACCAAAATATAAAATGATCTAATCGGGTCTCTGATTGCCCTATCATAGAAGTTTAATAGTGCATTTTACTCGACATTCCGCGCGCTTTAAGATGCCGCCTAGCCCAGTACGCTATCTGAAATAGGAGCGACGTAAATTGAACAAATGTGATTGAATTTTGCTGAAATCTTAAATTAACCATAATATAAAATGATCTAATCGGGTCTCAGTTTGCCCTACCCTAGAAGTTTAATAGTGCGTTTTACTCGCCATTTCATGCGCTTTGAGATGCCGCTTAGCCCAATACGCTATCTGAAATAGGAGCGACGTAAGGTGAACAAATGTGATAGAATTTCGCTGAATTCTGAAATTAACTATAATATAAAATGATCTAATCGGGTCTCTGTTTGCCCTACCCTAGAAGTTTAATAGTGCATTTTACTCGCCATTCCACGCGCTTTAAGATGCCGCTTAGTCCAGTACGCTATCCGAAATAGGAGCGACGTAAATTGAACAAATGTGATAGGATTTCGCTGAATTCTTATATTAACCAAAATATAAAATGATCTAATCGGGTCTCTGATTGACCTATCATAGGGGGCTAATAGTGCATTTTACTCGCTATTCCACGCGCTTTAAGATGGCGGCTAGCCCAGTAGGCTATCTGAAATAGGAGTGACGTAAATTGAACAAATGTGATAGAATTACGCTTAATTCTTATATTAACCGTAATATAAAATGATCTAATCGGTTCTCTGTTTGTCCTACCCTAGAAGTTTAATAGTGCATTGCACTCGTAATTTCATGCGCTTTGAGATGCCGCTTAGCCCAATACGCTATCTGAAATAGGAGCGACGTAAATTGAACAAATGTGATAGAACTTCCCTGAATTCTTATATTATCCTTAATGTAAAATGATCTAATCGGGTCTCTGTTCGACCTACCCTAGAAGTTTAATAGTGCATTTTACTCGCCATTCCACGCGCTTTAAGATGCCGCCTAGCCCAGTACGCTATCTAAAGCAGGTGCTGCGTAAGTTGAACAAATGTGATAGAATTACGCTGAATTCTTATATTATCCGTAATATAAAATGATCTAATCGGTTCTCTGTTTGCCTTATCCTAGAAGTTTAATAGTACATCTTACTCGCCATTTCATGCACTTTGAGATGCCGCCTAACCCAATACGCTATCTGAAATAGGAGAGACGTAAATTGAACAAAAGTGATAGAATTTCCCTGAATTCTTATATTAACCATACTATAAAATGATCTAATCGGGTCTCTGTTTGCCCTACCCTAGGAGTTTAATAGTGCATTTTACTCGCCATTGCATGCTCTTTGAGATGCCGCTTAGCCCAATACGCTATCTGAAATAGGAGCGACGTAAGTTGAACAAATGTGATAGAATTTCGCTGAATTCTTTTATTAACCATAATGTAAAATGATCTAATCGGGTCTCTGTTCGCCCTAGCCTAGAAGTTTAATAGTGGATGTTACTCGCCATTCCACGCGCTTTAAGATGCCGCCTAGCCCAGTACGCTATCTGAAATAGGAGCGACGTAAATTGAACAAATGTGATAGAATTTGGCTGAATTCTTATATAAACCAAAATATAAAATGATCTAATCGGGTCTCTGATTGCCCTATCATAGAAGTTTAATAGTGCATTTTACTCGCCATTCCGCACGCTTTAAGATGCCGCCTAGCCCAGTACGCTATCTGAAATAGGAACGACGTAAATTGAACAAATGTGATAGAATTTCGCTGAATTCTTAAATTAACCATAATACAAAATGATCTAATCGGGTCTCTGTTTGCCCTACCCTAGAAGTTTAATAGTGCATTTTACTCGCCATTCCATGAGCTTTGAGATGCCGCTTAGCCCAATACGCTATCTGAAATAGGAGCGACGTAAATTGAACAAATGTGATAGAATTTCGCTGAATTGTTTTATTAACCATAATGTAAAATGATCTAACCGGGTCTCTGTTCGCCCTAGCCTAGAACTTTAATAGTGCATTTTATTCGCCATTTCATACACTTTGAGATGCCGCTTAGCCCAATACGCTATCTGAAATAGGAGCGACGTAAATTGAACAAATGTGATAGAATTTGGCTGAATCCTTATATTAACCAAAATATAAAATGATCTAATCGGGTCTCTGATTGCCCTATCATAGAAGTTTAATCGTGCATTTTACTCGCCATTCCGCACGCTTTAAGATGCCGCCTAGCTCAGTACGCTATCTGAAATAGGAGCGACGTAAATTGAACAAATGTGATAGAATTTTGCTGAATTCTTAAATTAACCATAATACAAAATGGTCTATTCGGGTCTCTGTTTGCCGTACCCTAGAAGTATAATAGTGCATTTTACTCGACATTTCATGCACTTTGAGATGCCGCTTAGCCCAGTACGCTATCTTAAATAGGAGCGACGTAAATTGAACAAATGTGATAGAATTTCGCTGAATTCTTAAATTAACCATAATACAAAATGATCTAATCGGGTCTCTGTTTGCCCTACCCTAGAAGTTTAATAGTGCATTTTACTCGCCATTCCATGAGCTTTGAGATGCCGCTTAGCCCAATACGCTATCTGAAATAGGAGCGACGTAAATTGAACAAATGTGATAGAATTTCGCTGAATTCTTATATTAACCAAAATATAAAATGATCTAATCCGGTCTCTGTTCGCCCTACCCTAGAAGTTTAATAGTGCATTTTACGAGCCATTTCTTGCGCTTTGAGATGCCGCTTAGCATAATACGCTATCTGAAATAGGAGCGATATAAGTCGAACAAATGTGATAGAATTTCACTGAATTCGTATATTAACCAAAATATAAAATGATCTAATCGGGTCTCTGATTGCCCTAGCATAGAAGTTTAATAGTGCATTTTAATCGCCATTCCGAGCGCTTTAAGGTGCCGCATAGCCCAGTTCGCTATTTGAAATAGGAGCGACGTAAATTGAACAAATGTGATAGAATTTTGCTGAATTCTTAAATTAACCATAGTATAAAATGATCTAATCGGGTCTCTGTTTGCCCTACCCTAGAAGTTTAATAGTGCATTGCACTCGTAATTTCATGCGCTTTGAGATGCCGCTTAGCCCAATACGCTATCTGAAATAGGAGCGACGTAAATTGAACAAATGTGATAGAATTTCCCTGAATTCTTATATTATCCTTAATGTAAAATGATCTAATCGGGTCTCTGTTCGACCTACCCTAGAAGTTTAATAGTGCATTTCACTCGTCATTTCATGCGCTTTGAGGTGCCGCTTAGCCCTATAAGCTATCTGAAATAGGAGCGACGTAAATTGAATAAATGTGATAGAATTTCGCTGAATTCTTATATTAACCAAATTATAAAATGATCCAATCGGGTCTCTGATTGCCCTATTATAGAAGTTCAATAGTGCGTCTTACTCGCCATTCCACGCGCTTTAAGATGCCGCCTCGCCCAGTACGCTATCTGAAACAGGAGCGACGTAAATTGAACAAATGTGATAGAATTTTGCTGAATTCCTAAATTGACGGTAATATAAAATGATCTAATCGGGTCTCTGTTAGACCTACCCTAGAAGTTTAATAGTGCATTTTACTCGCCATTTCATGCGCTTTGAGATGCCGCTTAGCACAATACGCTATCTGAAATAGGAGCGACGTAAATTGAACAAATGTGATAGAATTACGCTGAATTCTTATATTAACCGTAATATAAAATGATCTAATCGGGTCTCTCTTTGCCTTACCCTAGAAGTTTAATAGTGCATTTCACTCGACATTTCATGCGCTTTGAGATGCCGCTTAGCCCACTACGCTGTCTGAAATAGGAGAGACGTAAATTGAACAAATGTGATAGAATTTCGCAGAATTCTTTTATTAACCGTAATGTAAAATGATCTAATCGGGTCTCTGTTCGCCCTAGCCTATAAGTTTAATAGTGCATTTTATTCGCCATCTCATGCGCTTTGAGATGCCGCTTAGCCCAATACGCTATCTGAAATAGGAGCGACGTAAATTGAACAAATGTGATACAATTTCCCTGAATTCTTATATTAACCTTAATGTAAAATGATCTAATCGGGTCTCTGTTTGCCCTAGCCTAGAAGATTAATAGTGCATTTTACTCGCCATTTCATGCGCGTTGAGATGCCGCTTAGCCCAATACGCTATCTGAAATAGGAGCGACGTAAATTGAACAAATGTGATAGAATTTCCCTGAATTCTTAAATTAACATTAATGTAAAATGATCTAATCGGGTCTCTGTTCGCCCTACCCTAGAAGTTTAATATTGCATTGCACTCGCCATTTCATGCGCTTTGAGATGCCGCTTAGCCCAACACGCTATCTGAAATAGGAGCGACGTAAATTGAACAAATGTGATAGAATTTCCCTGAAATCTTATATTAAACAAAATATAAAATGATCTAATCGGGACTCTGATTGCCCTATCATAGATGTTTAGTCGTGCATTTTACTCGCCCTACCACGCCCTCTTATATTAACCAAATTATAAAATGATCCAATCGGGTCTCTGATTGCCCTATTATAGAAGTTCAATAGTGCGTCTTACTCGCCATTCCACGCGCTTTAAGATGCCGCCTCGCCCAGTACGCTATCTGAAACAGGAGCGACGTAAATTGAACAAATGTGATAGAATTTTGCTGAATTCCTAAATTGACGGTAATATAAAATGATCTAATCGGGTCTCTGTTAGACCTACCCTAGAAGTTTAATAGTGCATTTTACTCGCCATTTCATGCGCTTTGAGATGCCGCTTAGCACAATACGCTATCTGAAATAGGAGCGACGTAAATTGAACAAATGTGATAGAATTACGCTGAATTCTTATATTAACCGTAATATAAAATGATCTAATCGGGTCTCTCTTTGCCTTACCCTAGAAGTTTAATAGTGCATTTCACTCGACATTTCATGCGCTTTGAGATGCCGCTTAGCCCACTACGCTGTCTGAAATAGGAGAGACGTAAATTGAACAAATGTGATAGAATTTCGCAGAATTCTTTTATTAACCGTAATGTAAAATGATCTAATCGGGTCTCTGTTCGCCCTAGCCTATAAGTTTAATAGTGCATTTTATTCGCCATCTCATGCGCTTTGAGATGCCGCTTAGCCCAATACGCTATCTGAAATAGGAGCGACGTAAATTGAACAAATGTGATACAATTTCCCTGAATTCTTATATTAACCTTAATGTAAAATGATCTAATCGGGTCTCTGTTTGCCCTAGCCTAGAAGATTAATAGTGCATTTTACTCGCCATTTCATGCGCGTTGAGATGCCGCTTAGCCCAATACGCTATCTGAAATAGGAGCGACGTAAATTGAACAAATGTGATAGAATTTCCCTGAATTCTTAAATTAACATTAATGTAAAATGATCTAATCGGGTCTCTGTTCGCCCTACCCTAGAAGTTTAATATTGCATTGCACTCGCCATTTCATGCGCTTTGAGATGCCGCTTAGCCCAACACGCTATCTGAAATAGGAGCGACGTAAATTGAACAAATGTGATAGAATTTCGCTGAATTCATATATTAACCAAAATATAAAATTATCTAATCGGGTCTCTGATTGCCCTATCATAGAAGTTTAATAGTGCATTTCACTCATCATTTCATGCGCTTTGAGATGCCGCTTAGCCGAATACGCTATCTGAAATAGGAGCGACGTAAATTGAACAAATGTGATAGAATCTCCCTGAATTCTTATATTAACCTTAATGTAAAATGATCTAATCGGGTCTCTGTTTGCCCTAGCCAAGAAGATTAATAGTGCATTTTATTGGACATTCCATGCGCTTTGAGATGCCGCTTAGCCCAATACGCTATCTGAAATAGGAGCGACGTAAATTGAACAAATGTGATAGAATTTCCTTGAATTCTTATATTAACCAAAATATAAAATGATCTGATCGGGTCCCTGATTGCCCTATCATAGAAGTTTAATAGTGCATTTTACTCGCCATTCCACGCGCTTTAAGATGCCGCCTAGCCCAGTACGCTATCTGAAATAGGAGCGACGTAAATTGAACAAATGTGATAGAATTTCCCTGAATTCTTAAATTAACATTAATGTAAAATGATCTAATCGGGTCTCTGTTCGCCCTACCCTAGAAGTTTAATATTGCATTGCACTCGCCATTTCATGCGCTTTGAGATGCCGCTTAGCCCAATACGCTATCTGAAATAGGACCGACGTAAATTGAACAAATGTGATAGAATTACGCTGAATTCTTATATTAACCGTAATGTAAAATTATCTAATCGGGTCTCTCTTTGCCTTACCCTAGAAGTTTAATAGTGCATTTCACTCGTCATTTTATGCGCTTTGAGATGCCGATTAGCCCACTACGCTATCTGAAATAGGAGAGACGTAAATTTAACAAATGTGATAGAATTTCGCTGAATTCATTTATTAACCGTAATGTAAAATGATCTAATCGGGTCTCTGTTCACCCTAGCCTATAAGTTTAATAGTGCATTTTATTCGCCATCTCATGCGCTTTGAGATGCCGCTTAGCCCAATACGCTATCTGCAATAGGAACGACGTAAATTGAACAAATGTGATAGAATTTCGCTGCATTCATATATTAACCAAAATATAAAATGATCTAATCGGGTCTCTGATTGCCCTACCCTACAAGTTTAATAGTGCATTTTACTCGCCATTCCACGCGCTTTAAGATGCCGCCTAGCCCAGTACGCTATCTCAAGCAGGTGCGACGTAAGTTGAACAAATGTGATAGAATTACGCTGAATTCTTATATTATCCGTAATATAAAATGATCTAATCGGTTCTCTGTTTGCCTTATCCTAGAAGTTTAATAGTACATCTTACTCGCCATTTCATGCGCTTTGAGATGCCGCCTAACCCAATACGCTATCTGAAATAGGAGAGACGTAAATTGAACAAATGCGATAGAATTTCCCTGAATTCTTATATTAACCTTAATGTAAAATGATCTACTCGGGTCTCTGTTCGCCCTACCCTAGACGTTTAATAGTGCATTTCAGTCCTCATTTCATGAGCTTTGAGATGCCGCTTAGCCCAATAAGCTATCTGAAATAGGAGCGACGTAAATTGAATAAATGTGATAGAATTTCGCTGAATACTTATATTAACCAAAATATAAAATGATCTAATCGGGTCTCTTATTGCCCTATCATAGAAGCTTAATAGTGCATTTTACTCGCCATTCCACGCGCTTTAAGGTGCCGCCTAGCCCAGTACGCTATCTGAAATAGGAACGACGTAAATTGAACAAAAGTGATAGAATTTCCCTGAATTCTTATATTAACCTTAATGTAAAATGATCTACTCGGGTCTCTGTTCGCCCTACCCTAGAAGTTTAATAGTGCATTTCAGTCCTCATTTCATGAGCTTTGAGATGCCGCTTAGCCCAATAAGCTATCTGAAATAGGAGCGACGTAAATTGAACAAATGTGATAGAATTTTGCTGAATTCTTAAATTAACCATACTATAAAATGATCTAATCGGGTCTCTGTTTGCCCTACCCTAGGAGTTTAATAGTGCATTTTACTCGCCATTGCATGCTCTTTGAGATGCCGCTTAGCCCAATACGCTATCTGAAATAGGAGCGACGTAAGTTGAACAATTGTGATAGAATTTCGCTGAATTCTTTTATTAACCATAATGTAAAATGATCTAATCGGGTCTCTGTTCGCCCTAGCCTAGAAGTTTAATAGTGGATGTTACTCGCCATTCCACGCGCTTTAAGATGCCGCCTAGCCCAGTACGCTATCTGAAATAGGAGCGACGTAAATTGAACAAATGTGATAGAATTTGGCTGAATTCTTATATAAACCAAAATATAAAATGATCTAATCGGGTCTCTGATTGCCCTATCATAGAAGTTTAATAGTGCATTTTACTCGCCATTCCGCACGCTTTAAGATGCCGCCTAGCCCAGTACGCTATCTGAAATAGGAACGACGTAAATTGAACAAATGTGATAGAATTTCGCTGAATTCTTAAATTAACATTAATGTAAAATGATCTAATCGGGTCTCTGTTCGCCCTACCCTAGAAGTTTAATATTGCATTGCACTCGCCATTTCATGCGCTTTGAGATGCCGCTTAGCCCAATACGCTATCTGAAATAGGACCGACGTAAATTGAACAAATGTGATAGAATTTCGCTGAATTCATATATTAACCAAAATATAAAATTATCTAATCGGGTCTCTGATTGCCCTATCATAGAAGTTTAATAGTGCATTTCACTCATCATTTCATGCGCTTTGAGATGCCGCTTAGCCGAATACGCTATCTGAAATAGGAGCGACGTAAATTGAACAAATGTGATAGAATTTCCCTGAATTCTTATATTAACCTTAATGTAAAATGATCTAATCGGGTCTCTGTTTGCCCTAGCCAAGAAGATTAATAGTGCATTTTATTGGACATTCCATGCGCTTTGAGATGCCGCTTAGCCCAATACGCTATCTGAAATAGGAGCGACGTAAATTGAACAAATGTGATAGAATTTCCTTGAATTCTTATATTAACCAAAATATAAAATGATCTGATCGGGTCCCTGATTGCCCTATCATAGAAGTTTAATAGTGCATTTTACTCGCCATTCCACGCGCTTTAAGATGCCGCCTAGCCCAGTACGCTATCTGAAATAGGAGCGACGTAAATTGAACAAATGTGATAGAATTTCCCTGAATTCTTAAATTAACATTAATGTAAAATGATCTAATCGGGTCTCTGTTCGCCCTACCCTAGAAGTTTAATATTGCATTGCACTCGCCATTTCATGCGCTTTGAGATGCCGCTTAGCCCAATACGCTATCTGAAATAGGACCGACGTAAATTGAACAAATGTGATAGAATTACGCTGAATTCTTATATTAACCGTAATGTAAAATTATCTAATCGGGTCTCTCTTTGCCTTACCCTAGAAGTTTAATAGTGCATTTCACTCGTCATTTTATGCTCTTTGAGATGCCGCTTAGCCCAATACGCTATCTGAAATAGGAGCGACGTAAGTTGAACAATTGTGATAGAATTTCGCTGAATTCTTTTATTAACCATAATGTAAAATGATCTAATCGGGTCTCTGTTCGCCCTAGCCTAGAAGTTTAATAGTGGATGTTACTCGCCATTCCACGCGCTTTAAGATGCCGCTTAGCCCAATACGCTATCTGCAATAGGAACGACGTAAATTGAACAAATGTGTTAGAATTTCGCTGCATTCATATATTAACCAAAATATAAAATGATCTAATCGGGTCTCTGATTGCCCTACCCTACAAGTTTAATAGTGCATTTTACTCGCCATTCCACGCGCTTTAAGATGCCGCCTAGCCCAGTACGCTATCTCAAGCAGGTGCGGCGTAAGTTGAACAAATGTGATAGAATTACGCTGAATTCTTATATTATCCGTAATATAAAATGATCTAATCGGTTCTCTGTTTGCCTTATCCTAGAAGTTTAATAGTACATCTTACTCGCCATTTCATGCGCTTTGAGATGCCGCCTAACCCAATACGCTATCTGAAATAGGAGAGACGTAAATTGAACAAATGCGATAGAATTTCCCTGAATTCTTATATTAACCTTAATGTAAAATGATCTACTCGGGTCTCTGTTCGCCCTACCCTAGACGTTTAATAGTGCATTTCAGTCCTCATTTCATGAGCTTTGAGATGCCGCTTAGCCCAATAAGCTATCTGAAATAGGAGCGACGTAAATTGAATAAATGTGATAGAATTTCGCTGAATACTTATATTAACCAAAATATAAAATGATCTAATCGGGTCTCTTATTGCCCTATCATAGAAGCTTAATAGTGCATTTTACTCGCCATTCCACGCGCTTTAAGGTGCCGCCTAGCCCAGTACGCTATCTGAAATAGGAACGACGTAAATTGAACAAAAGTGATAGAATTTCCCTGAATTCTTATATTAACCTTAATGTAAAATGATCTACTCGGGTCTCTGTTCGCCCTACCCTAGAAGTTTAATAGTGCATTTCAGTCCTCATTTCATGAGCTTTGAGATGCCGCTTAGCCCAATAAGCTATCTGAAATAGGAGCGACGTAAATTGAACAAATGTGATAGAATTTTGCTGAATTCTTAAATTAACCATACTATAAAATGATCTAATCGGGTCTCTGTTTGCCCTACCCTAGGAGTTTAATAGTGCATTTTACTCGCCATTGCATGCTCTTTGAGATGCCGCTTAGCCCAATACGCTATCTGAAATAGGAGCGACGTAAGTTGAACAATTGTGATAGAATTTCGCTGAATTCTTTTATTAACCATAATGTAAAATGATCTAATCGGGTCTCTGTTCGCCCTAGCCTAGAAGTTTAATAGTGGATGTTACTCGCCATTCCACGCGCTTTAAGATGCCGCCTAGCCCAGTACGCTATCTGAAATAGGAGCGACGTAAATTGAACAAATGTGATAGAATTTGGCTGAATTCTTATATAAACCAAAATATAAAATGATCTAATCGGGTCTCTGATTGCCCTATCATAGAAGTTTAATAGTGCATTTTACTCGCCATTCCGCACGCTTTAAGATGCCGCCTAGCCCAGTACGCTATCTGAAATAGGAACGACGTAAATTGAACAAATGTGATAGAATTTCGCTGAATTCTTAAATTAACCATAATACAAAATGATCTAATCGGGTCTCTGTTTGCCCTACCCTAGAAGTTTAATAGTGCATTTTACTCGCCATTCCATGCGCTTTGAGATGCCGCTTAGCCCAATACGCTATCTGAAATATGAGCGACGTAAATTGAACAAATGTGATAGAATTTCGCTGAATTCTTAAATTAACCATAATACAAAATGATCTAATCGGGTCCCTGTTTGCCCTACCCTAGAAGTTTAATAGTGCATTTTACTCGCCATTCCATGCGCTTTGAGATGCCGCTTAGCCCAATACGCTATCTGAAATATGAGCGACGTAAATTGAACAAATGTGATAGAATTTCCCTGAATTCTTCTATTAACCTTAATGTAAAATGATCTAATCGGGTCTCTGTTCGCCCTACCCTAGAAACTTAATAGTGCATTTCACTCGTCATTTCATGCGCTTTCAGATGCCGCTTAGCCCAATACGCTATCTGAAATAGGAGCGACGTAAATTGAACAAATGTGATAGAATTTCGCTGAATTGTTTTATTAACCATAATGTAAAATGATCTAACCGGGTCTCTGTTCGCCCTAGCCTAGAACTTTAATAGTGCATTTTATTCGCCATTTCATACACTTTGAGATGCCGCTTAGCCCAATACGCTATCTGAAATAGGAGCGACGTAAATTGAACAAATGTGATAGAATTTGGCTGAATTCTTATATAAACCAAAATATAAAATGATCTAATCGGGTCTCTGATTGCCCTATCATAGAAGTTTAATCGTGCATTTTACTCGCCATTCCGCACGCTTTAAGATGCCGCCTAGCTCAGTACGCTATCTGAAATAGGAGCGACGTAAATTGAACAAATGTGATAGAATTTTGCTGAATTCTTAAATTAACCATAATACAAAATGATCTATTCGGGTCTCTGTTTGCCGTACCCTAGAAGTATAATAGTGCATTTTACTCGACATTTCATGCACTTTGAGATGCCGCTTAGCCCAGTACGCTATCTTAAATAGGAGCGACGTAAATTGAACAAATGTGATAGAATTTCGCTGAATTCTTAAATTAACCATAATACAAAATGATCTAATCGGGTCTCTGTTTGCCCTACCCTAGAAGTTTAATAGTGCATTTTACTCGCCATTCCATGCGCTTTGAGATGCCGCTTAGCCCAATACGCTATCTGAAATATGAGCGACGTAAATTGAACAACTGTGATAGAATTTCCCTGATTTCTTATATTAACCTTAATGTAAAATGATCTAATCGGGTCTCTGTTCGCCCTACCCTAGAAGTTTAATAGTGCATTTCACTCGCTATTCCACGCGCTTTAAGATGCCGGCTAGCCCAGTAGGCTATCTGAAATAGGAGTGACGTAAATTGAACAAATGTGATAGAATTACGCTTAATTTTTATATTAACCGTAATATAAAATGATCTAATCGGGTCTCTCTTTGCATTACCCTAGAAGTTTAATAGTGCATTTTACTCGCCATTTCATGCGCATTGAGATGCCGCTTAGCCTAATACGCTATCTGAAATAGGAGCGACGTAAATTGAACAAATGTGATAGAATTTCCTTGAATTCTTATATTAACGAAAATATAAAATGATCTAATCGGGTCTCTGATTGCCCTATCATAGAAGTTTAATCGTGCATTTTACTCGCCATTCCGCACGCTTTAAGATGCCGCCTAGCTCAGTACGCTATCTGAAATAGGAGCGACGTAAATTGAACAAATGTGATAGAATTTTGCTGAATTCTTAAATTAACCATAATACAAAATGATCTATTCGGGTCTCTGTTTGCCGTACCCTAGAAGTATAATAGTGCATTTTACTCGACATTTCATGCACTTTGAGATGCCGCTTAGCCCAGTACGCTATCTTAAATAGGAGCGACGTAAATTGAACAAATGTGATAGAATTTCGCTGAATTCTTAAATTAACCATAATACAAAATGATCTAATCGGGTCTCTGTTTGCCCTACCCTAGAAGTTTAATAGTGCATTTTACTCGCCATTCCATGCGCTTTGAGATGCCGCCTAGCCCAATACGCTATCTGAAATAGGAGCGACGTAAATTGAACAAATGTGATAGAATTTTGCTGAATTCATAAATTAACGGTAATACAAAATGATCTAATCGGGTCTCTGTTTGCCGTACCCTAGAAGTATAATAGTGCATTTTACTCGACATTTCATGCACTTTGAGATGCCGCTTAGCCCAGTACGCTATCTTAAATAGGAGCGACGTAAATTGAACAAATGTGATAGAATTTCGCTGAATTCTTAAATTAACCATAATACAAAATGATCTAATCGGGTCTCTGTTTGCCCTACCCTAGAAGTTTAATAGTGCATTTTGCTCGCCATTTCATGCGCTTTGAGATGCCGCTTAGCCCAATACGCTATCTGAAATAGGGGCGACGTAAATTGAACAAATGTGATAGAATTTCCCTGAATTCTTATATTAACCTTAATGTAAAATGATCTAATCGGGTCTCTGTTTGCCCTAGCCTAGAAGATTAATAGTGCATTTTATTGGACATTCCATGCGCTTTGAGATGCCGCTTAGCCCAATACGCTATCTGAAATAGGAGCGACGTAAATTGAACAAATGTGATAGAATTTCCCTGAATTCTTATATTAACCTTAATGTAAAATGTTCTAATCGGGTCTCTGTTTGCCCTAGCCAAGAAGATTAATAGTGCATTTTATTGGACATTCCATGCGCTTTGAGATGCCGCTTAGCCCAATACGCTATCTTAAATAGGAGCGACGTAAATTGAACAAATGTGATAGAATTTCCTTGAATTCTTATATTAACCAAAATATAAAATGATCTGATCGGGTCCCTGATTGCCCTATCATAGAAGTTTAATAGTGCATTTTACTCGCCATTCCACGCGCTTTAAGATGCCGCCTAACCCAGTACGCTATCTGAAATAGGAGCGACGTAAATTGAACAAATGTGATAGAATTTCCCTGAATTCTTAAATTAACATTAATGTAAAATGATCTAATCGGGTCTCTGTTTGCCCTAGCCTAGAAGATTAATAGTGCATTTTATTGGACATTCCATGCGCTTTGAGATGCCGCTTAGCCCAATACGCTATCTGAAATAGGAGCGACGTAAGTTGAACAATTGTGATAGAATTTCGCTGAATTCTTTTATTAACCATAATGTAAAATGATCTAATCGGGTCTCTGTTCGCCCTAGCCTAGAAGTTTAATAGTGGATGTTACTCGCCATTCCACGCGCTTTAAGATGCCTCCTAGCCCAGTACGCTATCTGAAATAGGAGCGACCTAAATTGAACAAATGTGATAGAATTTTGCTGAATTCTTAAATTAACCATAATATAAAATGATCTAATCGGGTCACTGCTTGTCCTACCCTAGAAGTTTAATAGTGCATTTTACTCGTCATTTCATGCGCTTTGAGATGCCGCTTTTACCAATACGCTATCTGAAATAGGAGCGACGTAAATTGAACAAATGTGATAGAATTTCGCTGAATTCTTATATTAACCAAAATACAAAATGATCTAATCGGGTCTCTGATTGCCCTACCCTAGAAGTTTAATAGT
Source organism: Macropis europaea (assembly GCA_916610135.2). Lineage (NCBI taxonomy): Eukaryota > Metazoa > Arthropoda > Insecta > Hymenoptera > Melittidae > Macropis > Macropis europaea. The sequence continues at coordinate 80,916 of CAKAJE020000275.1, forward strand.
GCATTTCAGTCCTCATTTCATGAGCTTAGAGATGCCGCTTAGCCCAATACGCTATCTGAAATATGAGCGACGTAAATTGAACAAATGTGATAGAATTTCCCTGAATTCTTATATTAACCTTAATGTAAAATGATCTAATCGGGTCTCTGTTCGCCCTACCCTAGAAGCTTAATAGTGCATTTCACTCGCTATTCCACGCGCTTTAAGATGCCGGCTAGCCCAGTAGGCTATCTGAAATAGGAGTGACGTAAATTGAACAAATGTGATAGAATTACGCTTAATTCTTATATTAACCGTAATATAAAATGATCTAATCGGGTCTCTCTTTGCATTACCCTAGAAGTTTAATAGTGCATTTTACTCGCCATTTCATGCGCCTTGAGATGCCGCTTAGCCTAATACGCTATCTGAAATAGGAGCGACGTAAATTGAACAAATGTGATAGAATTTCACTGAACTCTTATATTAACCTTAATGTAAAATGATCTAATCGGGTCTCTGTTTGCCCTAGCCTAGAAGATTAATAGTGCATTTTATTGGACATTCCATGCGCTTTGAGATGCCGCTTAGCCCAATACGCTATCTGAAATAGGAGCGACGTAAATTGAACAAATGTGATAGAATTTCCCTGAAATCTTATATTAAACAAAATATAAAATGATCTAATCGGGACTCTGATTGCCCTATCATAGATGTTTAGTCGTGCATTTTACTCGCCCTTCCACGCCCTTGAAGATGCCGCCTAGCCCAGTACGCTATCTGAAATAGGAGCGACGTAAATTGAACAAATGTGATAGAATTTCCCTGAAATCTTATATTAAACAAAATATAAAATGATCTAATCGGGTCTCTGATTGCCCTATCATAGATGTTTAGTCGTGCATTTTACACGCCCTTCCACGCCCTTGAAGATGACGCCTAGCCCAGTGCGCTATCTGAAATAGGAACGACGTAAATTGAACAAATGTGATAGAATTTTGCTGAATTATTAAATTAACCAAAATATAAAATGATCTAATCGGGTCTCTGGTTGCCCTATCATAGAAGTTTAATAGTGCATTTTACTCATCATTTCATGCGCTTTGAGATGCCGCTTAGCCGAATACGCTGTCTGAAATAGGAGCGACGTAAATTGAACAAATGTGATAGAATTTCGTTGAATTCTTAAATTAACCATTATATAAAATGATCTAATCGGGTCTCTGTTTGCCCTACCCTAGAAGTTTAATAGTGCATTTTACTCGCCATTTCATGGACTTTGAGATGCTGCTTAGCCCAATACGCTAACTGAAATAGGAGCGACGTAAGTTGAACAAATGTGATAGAATTACGCTGAATTCTTATATTAACCGTAATATAAAATGATCTAATCGGGTCTCTGTTTGCCTTATTCTAGAAGTTTAATAGTGCATTATACTCGCCATTTCATGCGCTTTGAGATGCCGCTTAGCCCAATACGCTATCTGAAATAGTAGCGACGTAAATTGAACAAATGTGATAGAATTTCGCTCAATTCTTATATTAACCAAAATATAAAATGATCTAATCGGGTCTCTGTTTGCCCTACCCTAGAAGTTTAATAGTGCATTTTACTCACCATTTCTTGCGCTTTGAGATGCCGCTTAGCCCAATACGCTATCTGAAATAGGAGCGACGTAAATTGAACAAATGTGATAGAATTTCGCTGAATTCTTAAATTAACCATAATATAAAATGATCTAACCGGGTCTCTGTTTGCCCTACCCTAGAAGTTTAACAGTGCATTTTACTCGTCATTTCATACGCTTTGAGATGCCGTCAAGCCCAATAAGCTATCTGAAATAGGAGCGACGTAAATTGAACAAATGTGACAGAATTTCCCTGAAATCTTATATTAAACAAAATATAAAATGATCTAATCGGGTCCCTGATTGGCCTATCATAGATGTTTAATAGGGTATTTTACTCGCCTTTCCACGCGCTTTAAGATGCCGCCTAGCCCAGTACGCTATCTGAAATAGGAACGACGTAAATTGAACAAATGTGATAGAATTTCGCTGAATTCTTATATTAACCGTAATATAAAATGATCTAATCGGGTCACTGTTTGCCCTACCCTAGAAGTTTAGTAGTGCATTTTACTCGCCCTTCCACGCGCTTTAAGATGCCGCCTAGCCCAGTACGCTATCTGAAATAGGAGCGACGTAAGTTGAACAAATGTGATAGAATTACGCTGAATTCTTATATTAACCGTAATATAAAATGATCTAATCGGGTATCTGTTTGCCTTACCCTAGAAGTTTAATAGTGCATTTTACTCGCCATTTCATGCGTTTTCAGATGCCGCTTAGCCCAATACGCTATCTGTAATAGGAGCGACGTAAATTGAACAAATGTAATAGAATTTCGCTGAATTCTTATATTAACCGAAACATAAAATTATCTAATCGGGACTCTGATTGCCGTATCATAGAAGTTTAGTAGTGCATTTTACTCGCCATTCCACGCGCTTTAAGATGCCGCCTAGCCCAGTACGCTATCTGAAATAGGAACGACGTAAATTGAACAAATGTGATAGAATTTCGCTGAATTCTTATATTAACCGTAATATAAAATGATCTAATCGGGTCTCTGTTTGCCCTACCCTAGAAGTTTAGTAGTGCATTGTACTCGCCCTTCCACGCGCTTTAAGATGCCGCCTAGCCCAGTACGCTATCTGAAATAGGAGCGACGTAAGTTGAACAAATGTGATAGAATTACGCTGCATTCTTATATTAACCGTAATATAAAATGATCTAATCGGGTATCTGTTTGCCTTACCCTAGAAGTTTAATAGTGCATTTTACTCGCCATTTCATGCGCTTTCAGATGCCGCTTAGCCCAATACGCTATCTTTAATAGGAGCGACGTAAATTGAACAAATGTGATAGAATTTCGCTGAATTCTTAAATTAACCATAATATAAAATGATCTAATCGGGTCTCTATTTGCCCTACCCTAGAAGTTTAATAGTGCATTTCACTTGTCATTTCATGCGCTTCGAGATGCCGCTAAGACCAATAAGCTATCTGAAATAGGAGCGACGTAAATTGAAAAAATGAGAAAGAATTATGCTGAATTCTTAAATTGACCGTAATATAAAATGATCTAATCGGGTCTCTGTTTGCCCTACCCTAGAAGTTTAATATTGCATTTCACTCGCCATTTCATGCGCTTTGAGATGCCGCATAGCCCAATACGCTATCTGAAATAGGAGCGACGTAAATTGAACAAATGTGATAGAATTTCGCTGAATTCTTATATTAACCGTAATATAAAATGATCTATTCGGGTTTCTGTTCGCCCTACCCCAGAAGTTTAATAGAGCATTTCACTCGTCAATCCATGCACTTTGAGATGCTGCTTAGCCCAATACGCTATCTGAAATAGGAGCGACGTAAATTGAACAAATGTGATAGAATTTCGCTGAATTCTTATATTAACCAAAATACAAAATGATCGAATCGGGTCTCTGATTGCCCTATCATAGAAGCTTCATAGTGCATTTTACTCGCCATTCTACGCGCTTTAAGATGCCGCCTAGCCCAGTACGCTATCTCAAATAGGAGCTACGTAAGTTGAACAAATGTGACAGAATTACGCTGAATTCTTATATTAACCTTAATGTAAAATGATCTAATCTGGTCTCTGTTCGCCCTACCCTAGAAGTTTAATAGTGCATTTCACTCGTCATTTCATGCGCTTTGAAATGCCGCTTAGCCCAATAAGCTATCTGAAATAGGAGCGACGTAAATTGAACAAATGTGATAGAATTTCGCTGAATTCTTATATTAACCAAAATATAAAATGATCTAATCGGGTCTCTGATTGCCCTATCATAGAAGCTTAATAGTGCATTTTACTCGCCATTCCGCGCGCTTTAAGATACCGCCTAGCCCAGTATGCTATCTGAAATAGGAACTACGTAAATTGAACAAATGTGATAGAATTTTGCTGAATTCTTAAATTAAGCATAATATAAAATGATCTAATCGGGTCTCTGACTGCCCTACACTAGAAGTATAATAGTGCATTTTACTCGCCATTTCATGCGCTTTGAGATGCCGCTTAGCCCAATACGCTATCTGAAACAGGAGCGACGTAAATTAAACAAATGTAATAGAATTTCGCTGAATTCTTATATTAACCAAAATATGAAATGATCTAATCGGGTCTCTGTTTGCCCTACCCTTGAAGTTTAATAGTGCATTTTACTCGCCATTTCATGCGCTTTGAGATGCCGCTTAGCCCAATACGCTATCTGAAATAGGAGCGACGTAAATTGAACAAATGTGATGGAATTTCGCTGAATTCTTATATTAACCAAAATATAAAATGATCTAATCGGGTCTCTGATTGCCCTATCATAGAAGTTTGATAGTGCATTTTACTCGACATTCCACGCGCTTTAAGTTGCCGCCTAGCCCAGTACGCTATCTGAAATAGGAGCTACGTAAGTTGAACAAATGTAACAGAGTTGAGCTGAATTCTTATATTAACCGCAATATAAAATGATCTAATCGGGTCTCTGTTTGCCTACCCTAGAAGTTTAGTAGTGCATTTTACTCGCCATGTCTTGCGCTTTGAGATGCAGCTTACCCCAATACGCTATCTGAAATAGGAGCGACGTAAATTGAACAAATGTGATAGAATTTCGCTGAATTCTTATATTAACCAAAACATAAAATGATCTAATCGGGTCTCTGATTGCCCTATCATTGAAGTTTAATAGTGCATTTTACCCGCCATTCCACGCGCTTTGAGATGCCGCTTAGCCCATTACGCTATCTGAAATAGGAGCGACGTAAATTGAACAAATGTGATAGAATTTCCCTGAATTCTTATATTAACCTTAATGTAAAATGATCTAATTGGGTCTTTCTTCGACCAACCCTAGAAGTTTAATAGTGCATTTCACTCGTCATTTCATGCGCTTTGAGATGCCGCTAAGCCCAATAAGCTGTCTGTAATAGGAGCGACGTAAATTGAACAAATGTGATAGCATTACGCTGAATTCTTATATTAACCAAAATATTAAATGATCTAATCGGGTCTCTGATTGCCCTATCATAGAAGTTTAATAGTGCATTTTACTCGCCATTTCATGCGCGTTGAGATGCCGCTTAGCCCAATACGCTATCTGAAATAGGAGCGACGTAAATTGAACAAATGTGATAGAATTTCCCTGAATTCTTAAATTAACATTAATGTAAAATGATCTAATCGGGTCTCTGTTCGCCCTACCCTAGAAGTTTAATATTGCATTGCACTCGCCATTTCATGCGCTTTGAGATGCCGCTTAGCCCAACACGCTATCTGAAATAGGAGCGACGTAAATTGAACAAATGTGATAGAATTTCGCTGAATTCATATATTAACCAAAATATAAAATTATCTAATCGGGTCTCTGATTGCCCTATCATAGAAGTTTAATAGTGCATTTCACTCATCATTTCATGCGCTTTGAGATGCCGCTTAGCCGAATACGCTATCTGAAATAGGAGCGACGTAAATTGAACAAATGTGATAGAATTTCCCTGAATTCTTATATTAACCTTAATGTAAAATGATCTAATCGGGTCTCTGTTTGCCCTAGCCAAGAAGATTAATAGTGCATTTTATTGGACATTCCATGTGCTTTGAGATGCCGCTTAGCCCAATACGCTATCTGAAATAGGAGCGACGTAAATTGAACAAATGTGATAGAATTTCCTTGAATTCTTATATTAACCAAAATATAAAATGATCTGATCGGGTCCCTGATTGCCCTATCATAGAAGTTTAATAGTGCATTTTACTCGCCATTCCACGCGCTTTAAGATGCCGCCTAGCCCAGTACGCTATCTGAAATAGGAGCGACGTAAATTGAACAAATGTGATAGAATTTCCCTGAATTCTTAAATTAACATTAATGTAAAATGATCTAATCGGGTCTCTGTTCGCCCTACCCTAGAAGTTTAATATTGCATTGCACTCGCCATTTCATGCGCTTTGAGATGCCGCTTAGCCCAATACGCTATCTGAAATAGGACCGACGTAAATTGAACAAATGTGATAGAATTACGCTGAATTCTTATATTAACCGTAATGTAAAATTATCTAATCGGGTCTCTCTTTGCCTTACCCTAGAAGTTTAATAGTGCATTTCACTCGTCATTTTATGCGCTTTGAGATGCCGCTTAGCCCACTACGCTATCTGAAATAGGAGAGACGTAAATTTAACAAATGTGATAGAATTTCGCTGAATTCATTTATTAACCGTAATGTAAAATGATCTAATCGGGTCTCTGTTCACCCTAGCCTATAAGTTTAATAGTGCATTTTATTCGCCATCTCATGCGCTTTGAGATGCCGCTTAGCTCAATACGCTATCTGCAATAGGAACGACGTAAATTGAACAAATGTGATAGAATTTCGCTGCATTCATATATTAACCAAAATATAAAATGATCTAATCGGGTCTCTGATTGTCCTACCCTACAAGTTTAATAGTGCATTTTACTCGCCATTCCACGCGCTTTAAGATGCCGCCTAGCCCAGTACGCTATCTCAAGCAGGTGCGGCGTAAGTTGAACAAATGTGATAGAATTACGCTGAATTCTTATATTATCCGTAATATAAAATGATCTAATCGGTTCTCTGTTTGCCTTATCCTAGAAGTTTAATAGTACATCTTACTCGCCATTTCATGCGCTTTGAGATGCCGCCTAACCCAATACGCTATCTGAAATAGGAGAGACGTAAATTGAACAAATGCGATAGAATTTCCCTGAATTCTTATATTAACCTTAATGTAAAATGATCTACTCGGGTCTCTGTTCGCCCTACCCTAGACGTTTAATAGTGCATTTCAGTCCTCATTTCATGAGCTTTGAGATGCCGCTTAGCCCAATAAGCTATCTGAAATAGGAGCGACGTAAATTGAATAAATGTGATAGAATTTCGCTGAATACTTATATTAACCAAAATATAAAATGATCTAATCGGGTCTCTTATTGCCCTATCATAGAAGCTTAATAGTGCATTTTACTCGCCATTCCACGCGCTTTAAGGTGCCGCCTAGCCCAGTACGCTATCTGAAATAGGAACGACGTAAATTGAACAAAAGTGATAGAATTTCCCTGAATTCTTATATTAACCTTAATGTAAAATGATCTACTCGGGTCTCTGTTCGCCCTACCCTAGACGTTTAATAGTGCATTTCAGTCCTCATTTCATGAGCTTTGAGATGCCGCTTAGCCCAATACGCTATCTGAAATAGGAGCGACGTAAATTGAACAAATGTGATAGAATTTTGCTGAATTCATAAATTAACGGTAATACAAAATGATCTAATCGGGTCTCTGTTTGCCCTACCCTAGAAGTTTAATAGTGCAGTTTGCTCGCCATTTCATGCGCTTTGAGATGCCGCTTAGCCCAATACGCTATCTGAAATAGGGGCGACGTAAATTGAACAAATGTGATAGAATTTCACTGAATTCTTATATTAACCTTAATGTAAAATGATCTAATCGGGTCTCTGTTTGCCCTAGCCTAGAAGATTAATAGTGCATTTTATTGGACATTCCATGCGCTTTGAGATGCCGCTTAGCCCAATACGCTATCTGAAATAGGAGCGACGTAAATTGAACAAATGTGATAGAATTTCCCTGAAATCTTATATTAAACAAAATATAAAATGATCTAATCGGGACTCTGATTGCCCTATCATAGATGTTTAGTCGTGCATTTTACTCGCCCTTCCACGCCCTTGAAGATGCCGCCTAGCCCAGTACGCTATCTGAAATAGGAGCGACGTAAATTGAACAAATGTGATAGAATTTCCCTGAAATCTTATATTAAACAAAATATAAAATGATCTAATCGGGTCTCTGATTGCCCTATCATAGATGTTTAGTCGTGCGTTTTACTCGCCCTTCCACGCCCTTGAAGATGCCGCCTAGCCCAGTGCGCTATCTGAAATAGGAACGACGTAAATTGAACAAATGTGATAGAATTTTGCTGAATTATTAAATTAACCAAAATATAAAATGATCTAATCGGGTCTCTGGTTGCCCTATCATAGAAGTTTAATAGTGCATTTTACTCATCATTTCATGCGCTTTGAGATGCCGCTTAGCCGAATACGCTGTCTGAAATAGGAGCGACGTAAATTGAACAAATGTGATAGAATTTCGTTGAATTCTTAAATTAACCATTATATAAAATGATCTAATCGGGTCTCTGTTTGCCCTACCCTAGAAGTTTAATAGTGCATTTTGCTCGCCATTTCATGGACTTTGAGATGCTGCTTAGCCCAATACGCTAACTGAAATAGGAGCGACGTAAGTTGAACAAATGTGATAGAATTACGCTGAATTCTTATATTAACCGTAATATAAAATGATCTAATCGGGTCTCTGTTTGCCTTATTCTAGAAGTTTAATAGTGCATTATACTCGCCATTTCATGCGCTTTGAGATGCCGCTTAGCCCAATACGCTATCTGAAATAGTAGCGACGTAAATTGAACAAATGTGATAGAATTTCGCTCAATTCTTATATTAACCAAAATATAAAATGATCTAATCGGGTCTCTGTTTGCCCTACCCTAGAAGTTTAATAGTGCATTTTACTCACCATTTCTTGCGCTTTGAGATGACGCTTAGCCCAATACGCTATCTGAAATAGGAGCGACGTAAATTGAACAAATGTGATAGAATTTCGCTGAATTCTTAAATTAACCATAATATAAAATGATCTAACCGGGTCTCTGTTTGCCCCACCCTAGAAGTTTAACAGTGCATTTTACTCGTCATTTCATACGCTTTGAGATGCCGTCAAGCCCAATAAGCTATCTGAAATAGGAGCGACGTAAATTGAACAAATGTGACAGAATTTCCCTGAAATCTTATATTAAACAAAATATAAAATGATCTAATCGGGTCTCTGATTGGCCTATCATAGATGTTTAATAGGGTATTTTACTCGCCTTTCCACGCGCTTTAAGATGCCGCCTAGCCCGGTACGCTATCTGAAATAGGAACGACGTAAATTGAACAAATGTGATAGAATTTCGCTGAATTCTTATATTAACCGTAATATAAAATGATCTAATCGGGTCTCTGTTTGCCCTACCCTAGAAGTTTAGTTGTGCATTTTACTCGCCCTTCCACGCGCTTTAAGATGCCGCCTAGCCCAGTACGCTATCTGAAATAGGAGCGACGTAAGTTGAACAAATGTGATAGAATTACGCTGAATTCTTATATTAACCGTAATATAAAATGATCTAATCGGGTATCTGTTTGCCTTACCCTAGAAGTTTAATAGTGCATTTTACTCGCCATTTCATGCGTTTTCAGATGCCGCTTAGCCCAATACGCTATCTGTAATAGGAGCGACGTAAATTGAACAAATGTAATAGAATTTCGCTGAATTCTTATATTAACCGAAATATAAAATTATCTAATCGGGACTCTGATTGCCGTATCATAGAAGTTTAGTAGTGCATTTTACTCGCCATTCCACGCGCTTTAAGATACCGCCTAGCCCAGTACGCTATCTGAAATAGGAACGACGTAAATTGAACAAATGTGATAGAATTTCGCTGAATTCTTATATTAACCGTAATATAAAATGATCTAATCGGGTCTCTGTTTGCCCTACCCTAGAAGTTTAGTAGTGCATTGTACTCGCCCTTCCACGCGCTTTAAGATGCCGCCTAGCCCAGTACGCTATCTGAAATAGGAGCGACGTAAGTTGAACAAATGTGATAGAATTACGCTGCATTCTTATATTAACCGTAATATAAAATGATCTAATCGGGTATCTGTTTGCCTTACCCTAGAAGTTTAATAGTGCATTTTACTCGCCATTTCATGCGCTTTCAGATGCCGCTTAGCCCAATACGCTATCTTTAATAGGAGCGACGTAAATTGAACAAATGTGATAGAATTTCGCTGAATTCTTAAATTAACCATAATATAAAATGATCTAATCGGGTCTCTATTTGCCCTACCCTAGAAGTTTAATAGTGCATTTCACTTGTCATTTCATGCGCTTCGAGATGCCGCTAAGACCAATAAGCTATCTGAAATAGGAGCGACGTAAATTGAAAAAATGAGAAAGAATTATGCTGAATTCTTAAATTGACCGTAATATAAAATGATCTAATCGGGTCTCTGTTTGCCCTACCCTAGAAGTTTAATATTGCATTTCACTCGCCATTTCATGCGCTTTGAGATGCCGCATAGCCCAATACGCTATCTGAAATAGGAGCGACGTAAATTGAACAAATGTGATAGAATTTCGCTGAATTCTTATACTAACCGTAATATAAAATGATCTATTCGGGTTTCTGTTCGCCCTACCCCAGAAGTTTAATAGAGCATTTCACTCGTCAATCCATGCACTTTGAGATGCTGCTTAGCCCAATACGCTATCTGAAATAGGAGCGACGTATATTGAACAAATGTGATAGAATTTCGCTGAATTCTTATATTAACCAAAATACAAAATGATCTAATCGGGTCTCTGATTGCCCTATCATAGAAGCTTCATAGTGCATTTTACTCGCCATTCTACGCGCTTTAAGATGCCGCCTAGCCCAGTACGCTATCTCAAATAGGAGCTACGTAAGTTGAACAAATGTGACAGAATTACGCTGAATTCTTATATTAACCTTAATGTAAAATGATCTAATCTGGTCTCTGTTCGCCCTACCCTAGAAGTTTAATAGTGCATTTCACTCGTCATTTCATGCGCTTTGAAATGCCGCTTAGCCCAATAAGCTATCTGAAATAGGAGCGACGTAAATTGAACAAATGTGATAGAATTTCGCTGAATTCTTATATTAACCAAAATATAAAATGATCTAATCGGGTCTCTGATTGCCCTATCATAGAAGCTTAATAGTGCATTTTACTCGCCATTCCGCGCGCTTTAAGATACCGCCTAGCCCAGTATGCTATCTGAAATAGGAACTACGTAAATTGAACAAATGTGATAGAATTTTGCTGAATTCTTAAATTAAGCATAATATAAAATGATCTAATCGGGTCTCTGATTGCCCTACACTAGAAGTATAATAGTGCATTTTACTCGCCATTTCATGCGCTTTGAGATGCCGCTTAGCCCAATACGCTATCTGAAACAGGAGCGACGTAAATTAAACAAATGTAATAGAATTTCGCTGAATTCTTATATTAACCAAAATACAAAATGATCTAATCGGGTCTCTGATTGCCCTACCCTAGAAGTTTAATAGTGCATTTTACTCGCCATGTCTTGCGCTTTGAGATGCAGCTTACCCCAATACGCTATCTGAAAGAGGAGCGACGTAAGTTGAACAAATGTGATAGAATTACGCTGAATTCTTATATTAACCAAAATATAAAATGATCTAATCGGGTCTCTGTTTGCCCTACCCTTGAAGTTTAATAGTGCATTTTACTCGCCATTTCATGCGCTTTGAGATGCCGCTTAGCCCAATACGCTATCTGAAATAGGAGCGACGTAAATTGAACAAATGTGATGGAATTTCGCTGAATTCTTATATTAACCAAAACATAAAATGATCTAATCGGGTCTCTGATTGCCCTATCATTGAAGTTTAATAGTGCATTTTACCCGCCATTCCACGCGCTTTGAGATGCCGCTTAGCCCATTACGCTATCTGAAATAGGAGCGACGTAAATTGAACAAATGTGATAGAATTTCCCTGAATTCTTATATTAACCTTAATGTAAAATGATCTAATTGGGTCTTTCTTCGACCAACCCTAGAAGTTTAATAGTGCATTTCACTCGTCATTTCATGCGCTTTGAGATGCCGCTAAGCCCAATAAGCTGTCTGTAATAGGAGCGACGTAAATTGAACAAATGTGATAGCATTACGCTGAATTCTTATATTAACCAAAATATTAAATGATCTAATCGGGTCTCTGATTGCCCTATCATAGAAGTTTAATAGTGCATTTTACTCGCCATTCCACGCGCTTTAAGGTGCCGCCTAGCCCAGTACGCTATCAGAAATAGGAGCGACGTAACTTGAACAAATGTGATAGAATTACGCTGAATTCTTATATTAACCGTAACATAAAATGATCTAATCGGGTCTCTGTTTGCCTTATCCTAGAAGTTTAATAGTGCATTATACTCAACATTTCATGCGCCATTAGATGCCGCTTAGCCCAGGACGCTATCTGAAATAGGAACGACGTAAATTGAACGAATGTGATAGCATTACGCTGAATTCTTATATTAACCAAAATATTAAATGATCTAATCGGGTCTCTGATTGCCCTATCATAGAAGTTTAATAGTGCATTTTACTCGCCATTCCACGGGCTTTAAGATGCCGCCTAGGCCAGTACGCTATCTGAAATAGGAACGACGTAAATTGAACAAATGTGATAGAATTTTGCTGCATTCTTAAATTAACCATAATATAAAATGATCTAATCGGGTCTCTGTTTGCCCTACCCTAGAAGTTTAATAGTGCATTTCACTCGTCACTTCATGCGCTTTGATATGCCGCTAAGCACAATAAGCTATCTGTAATAGGAGCGACGTAAATTGAGCAAATGTGATAGAATTTCGCTGAATTCTTTTATTAACCAAAATGTAAAATGATCTAATCGGGTCTCTGTTCGCCCTCGCCTAGAAGTTTAATAGTGCATTTTATTCGCCATTTCATGCGCTTTGAGATGCCGCTTAGCCCAATACGCTATCTGAAATAGCAGCGACGTAAATTAAACAAATGTGATAGAATGTCCCTGAAATCTTATGTTAAACACAATGTAAAATGATCTAATCGGGTCTCTGATTGCCCTATCATGGAAGATTAGTAGTGCAGTTTACTCACCCTTCCACGCGCTTTAAGATGCCGCCTAGCCCAGTACGCTATCTGAAATAGGAGCGACGTAAATTGAACAAATGTGATAGAATTTTGCTTAATTCTTAAATTAACCATAATATAAAATGATCTAATCGGGTCTCTGTTTGCCCAACCCTAGAACTTTAATAGTGCATTTTACTCGCCATTTCATGCGCCTTCAGATGCCGCTTACCCCAATACGCTATCTGAAATAGGAGCGACGTAAATTGAACAAATGTAATCGAATTTCGCTGAATTCTTAAATTAACCATAATATAAAATGAGCTAATCGGGTCTCTGTTTGCCCTACCCTAGAAGTTTTATAGTGCATTTCACTCGTCACTTCATGCGCTTTGAGATGCCGCTAAGCCCAATAAGCTATCTGAAATAGGAGCGACGTAAATTGAAGAAATGAGAAAGAATTATGCTGAATTCTTATATTAACCGTAATATAAAATTATCTAATCGGGTCTCTGATTGCCCTATCATAGAAGTTTAATAGTGCATTTTACTCGCCTTACCACGCGCTTTGAGGTGCCGCTTAGCCCAATATGCTATCTGAAATAGGAGCGACGTAAAGTGAACAAATGTGATAGAATTTCCCTGAAATCTTATATAAAACAAAATATAAAATGATCTAATCGGGTCTCTGATTTCCCTATCATGGAAGATTAGTAGTGCATTTTACTCACCCTTCCACGCGCTTTAAGATGCCGCCTAGCCCAGTACGCTACCTGAAATAGGAGCGACGTAAATTGAACAAATCTGATAGAATTTCCCTGAATTCTTATATTAACCTTAATGTAAAATGATCTTATCGGGTCTCTGTTCGCCCTACCATAGAAGTCTAATAGTGCATTTCACTCGTCATTTCATGCGCTTTGAGATGCCGCTTAGCCCATTACGCTATCTGAAATAGGAGCGACGTAAATTAAAAAAAAGTGATGCAATTTCGCTGAATTCTTATATTAACCAAAATATAAAATGATCTAATCAGGTCTCTGATTGCCCTATCATAGAAGTTCAGTAGTGCATTTTACTCGCCATTTCATGCGCTTTGAGATGCCGCTTAGCTCAATACGCTATCTGAAATAGGAGCGACGTAAATTGTACAAATGTGATAGAATTTCGCTGAAATCTTTTATTAACCATAATGTAAAATGATTTAATCAGCTCTCTGTTCGCCCTAGCCTAGAAGTTTAATAGTGCATTTTATTCGACATTCCATGCGCTTTGAGATTCCGCTTAGCCCAATACGCTATCTGAAATAGGAGCGACGTAAATTGAACAAATGTGACAGAATTTCCCTGAAATCTTATATTAAACAAAGTATAAAATGATCTAACCGGGTCTCTGATTGCCCTATCATAGAAGTTTAGTAGTGCATTTTACTCGCCCTTCCACGCGCTTTGAGATGCCGCCTAGCCCAGTACGCTATCTGAAATAGGAGCTACGTAAGTTGAACAAATGTGACAGAATTACGCTGAATTCTTATATTAACCGTAATATAAAATGATCTAATCGGGTCTCTGTTTGCCTTATCCTAGAAGTTTAATAGTGCATGTTACTCGCCATTTCATGTGCATTGAGATGCCGCTTAGCCCAATACGCTATCTGAAATAGGAGCGACGTAAATTGAACAAATGTGATAGAATTTCGCTGAATTCTTAAATTAACCATAATATAAAATGATCTTATCGGGTCTCTGTTTGCCCTACCCTAGAAGTTTAATAGTGCATTTTACTCCACATTTCTTGCGCTTTGAGATGCCGCTTAGCCCAATACGCTATCTGAAATATCAGCAACGTAAATTGAACAAATGTGAGAGAATTTCGCTGAATTCTTATATTAACCAAAATATAAAATGATGTAATCGGGTCTCTGATTGCCCGATCATAGAAGTTTAGTAGTGCATTTTACTCGCCCTTCCACGCGCTTTGAGATTCCGCCTAGCCCAGTACGCTATCTGAAATAGGAGCGACGTAAGTTGAACAAATGTGATAGAATTACGCTGAATTCTTATATTAACCGTAATATAAAATGATCTAATCGGGTCTCTGTTTGCCCTACCCTAGAAGTTTAATAGTGCATTTTACTCGTCATTTCATGCGCTTTGAGATGTCGCATAGCCCAATACGCTATCTGAAATAGGAACGACGTAAATTGAACAAATGTGATAGAATTTTTCTGAATTCTTAAATTAACCATAATATAAAATGATCTAATCGGGTCTCTGTTTGCCCTACCCTTGAAGTTTAATAGTGCATTTTACTCGCCATTTTATGCGCTTTGAGATGCCGCTTAGCCCAATACGCTATCTGAAATAGGTGCGACGTAAATTGAACAAATGTGATAGAATTTCGCTGAATTCTTAAATTAACCATAATATAAAATGGTCTAATCGGGTCTCTGTTTGCCCTACCCTAGAAGTTTAATAGTGCATTTTACTCGCCATTTCATGCGCTTTCAGATGCCGCTAAGCCCAATAAGCTATCTGAAATAGGAGCGACGTAAATTGAACAAATGTGACAGAATTTCCCTGAAATCTTATATTAAACAAAATATAAAATGATCTAATCGGGTCTCTGATTGCCCTATCATAGAAGTTTAATAGTGCATTTTACTCGCCATTCAACGCGCTTTAAGATGCCGCCTAGCCCAGTACGCTATCTGAAATAGGAGCTACGTAAGTTGAACAAATGTGACAGAATTACGCTGAATTCTTATATTAACCTTAATGTAAAATGATCTAATCTGGTCTCTGTTCACCCTACCCTAGAAGTTTAATAGTGCATTTCACTCGTCATTTCATGCGCTTTGAGATGCCGCTTAGCCCAATAAGCTATCTGAAATAGGAGCGACGCAAATTGAACAAATGTGATAGAATTTCGCTGAATTCTTATATTAACCAAAATATAAAATGATCTAATCGGGTCTCTGATTGCCCTATCATAGAAGTTTAATAGTGCATTTTACTCGCCATTCCGCGCGCTTTAAGATACCGCCTAGCCCAGTATGCTATCTGAAATAGGAGCTACGTAAATTGAACAAATGTGATAGAATTTCGCTGAATTCTTATATTAACCGTAATATAAAATGATCTATTCGGGTTTCTGTTCGCCCTACCCCAGAAGTTTAATAGAGCATTTCACTCGTCAATCCATGCGCTTTGAGATGCCGCTTAGCCCAATACGCTATCTGAAATAGGAGCGACGTAAATTGACCAAATGTGATAGAATTTCGCTGAATTCTTATATTAACCAAAATATAAAATGATCAAATCGGGTCTCTGATGGCCCTATCATAGAAGTTTAATAGTGAATTTTACTCGCCATTCCACGCGCTTTAAGATGCCGCTTAGCCCAATACGCTATCTGCAATAGGAGCGTCGTAAATTGAACAAATGTGATAGAATTTCGCTGAATTCTTAAATTAACCATAATATAAAATGATCTAATCGGGTCTCTGTTTGCCCTACCCTAGAAGTTTAATAGTGCATTTTACTCGCCATTTCATGCGCTTTGAGATGCCGCTTAGCCCAATACGCTATCTGAAATAGGAGCGACGTAAATTGAACAAATGTGATAGAATTTCGCTGAATTCTTAAATTAACCATAATATAAAATGATCTAATGGGGTCTCTGTTTGCCCTACCCTAGAAGTTTAATAGTGTATTTTACTCGTCATTTCATGCGCTTTAAGATGCCGCTTAGCCCAATACGCTATCTGAAATAGGAGCGATGTAAATTGATCAAATGTGATAGAATTTCGCTGAATTCTTTTATTAACCATAACGAAAAATGATCTAATCGGCTCTCTGTTCGCCCTAGCGTAGAAGCTTAATTGTGCATTTTATTCGTCATTTCATGCGCTTTGAGATGCCGCTTAGCCCAATACGCTATCTGAAATAGGAATGACGTAAATTGAACAAATGTGATAGAATTACGCTGAATTCTTATATTAACCGTAATATAAAATGATCTAATCAGATCTCTGTTTGCCCTACCCTAGAAGTTTAACAGTGCATTTTACTCGTCATTTCATGCGCTTTGAGATGCCGCATAGCCCAATACGCTATCTGAAATAGGAACGACGTAAATTGAACAAACGTGATAGAATTTATCTGAATTCTTAAATTAACCATAATATAAAATGATCTAATCGGGTCTCCGTTTGCCCTACCCTTGAAGTTTAATAGTGCATTTTTCTCGCCATTCCACGCGCTTTAAGATGCCGCCTAGCCCAGTACGCTATCTGAAATAGGAGCGACGTAAATTGAACAAATGTGATAGAATGTCCCTGAAATCTTATATTAAACAAAATGTAAAATGATCTAATCGGGTCTCCGATTGCCCTATCATAGAAGTTTAAGAGTGCATTTTACTCGCCATTTCTTGCGCTTTGCGATGCCGCATAGCCCAATACGCTATCTGAAATATCAGCGACGTAAGTTGAACAAATGTGATAGAATTTCGCTGATTTCTTTTATTAAACAAAATATAAAATGATCTAATCGGGTCTCTGATTGCCCTATCATAGAAGTTTAATAGTGCATTCTACTCGCCATTTCATGCGCTTTGAGATGCCACTTAGCCCAATACGCTATCTTCAATAGGAGCGACGTAAGTTGAACAAATGTGATATAATTTCGCAGAATTCTTTTATTAACCATAATGTAAAATGATCTAATCGGGTCTCTGTTCGCCCTAGCCTAGAAGTTTAATAGCTCATTTTATTCGCCATTTCATGCGCTTTGAGATGCCGCTTAGCCCATTACGCTATCTGAAATAGGAGCGACGTAAATTGAACAAATGTGATAGAATTTCCCTGAATTCTTATATTAACCTTAATGTAGAATGATCTAATTGGGTCTTTCTTCGACCAACCCTAGAAGTTTAATAGTGCATTTCACTCGTCATTTCATGCGCTTTGAGATGCCGCTAAGCCCAATAAGCTGTCTGTAATAGGAGCGACGTAAATTGAACAAATGTGATAGCATTACGCTGAATTCTTATATTAACCAAAATATTAAATGATCTAATCGGGTCTCTGATTGCCCTATCATAGAAGTTTAATAGTGCATTTTACTCGCCTTTCCACGCGCTTTAAGATGCCGCCTGGCCCAGTACGCTATCTGAAATAGGAGCGACGTAAATTGAACAAATGTGATAGAATTTCCCTGAATTCTTATATTAACCTTAATGTAGAATGATCTAATTGGGTCTTTCTTCGACCAACCCTAGAAGTTTAATAGTGCATTTCACTCGTCACTTCATGCGCTTTGAGATGCCGCTAAGCACAATAAGCTATCTGTAATAGGAGCGACGTAAATTGAACAAATGTGATAGAATTTCGCTGAATTCTTAAATTAACCATAATATAAAATGATTTAATCGGGTCTTTGTTTGCCCTACCCTAGAAGTTTAGTAGTGCATTTTACTCGCCATGTCTTGCGCTTTGAGATGCAGCTTACCCCAATACGCTATCTGAAATAGGAGCGACGTAAATTGAACAAATGTGATAGAATTTCGCTGAATTCTTATATTAACCAAAACAAAAAATGATCTAATCGGGTCTCTGATTGCCCTATCATTGAAGTTTAATAGTGCATTTTACCCGCCATTCCACGCGCTTTAAGATGCCGCTTAGCCCAGTACGCTATCAGAAATAGGAGCGACGTAACTTGAACAAATGTGATAGAATTACGCTGAATTCTTATATTAACCGTAACATAAAATGATCTAATCGGGTCTCTGTTTGCCTTATCCTAGAAGTTTAATAGTGCATTATACTCAACATTTCATGCGCCATTAGATGCCGCTTAGCCCAGGACGCTATCTGAAATAGGAACGACGTAAATTGAACGAATGTGATAGAATTTTGCTGAATTCTTAAATTAACCATAATATAAAATGATCTAATCGGGTCTCTGTTTGCCCTACCCTAGAAGTTTAATAGTGCATTTCACTCGTCGTTTCATGCGCTTTGAGATGCCGCTAAGCCCAATAAGCTGTCTGTAATAGGAGCGACGTAAATTGAACAAATGTGATAGCATTACGCTGAATTCTTATATTAACCAAAATATTAAATGATCTAATCGGGTCTCTGATTGCCCTATCATAGAAGTTTAATAGTGCATTTTACTCGCCATTCCACGCGCTTTAAGATGCCGCCTAGGCCAGTACGCTATCTGAAATAGGAACGACGTAAATTGAACAAATGTGATAGAATTTTGCTGCATTCTTAAATTAACCATAATATAAAATGATCTAATCGGGTCTCTGTTTGCCCTACCCTAGAAGTTTAATAGTGCATTTCACTCGTCACTTCATGCGCTTTGATATGCCGCTAAGCACAATAAGCTATCTGTAATAGGAGCGACGTAAATTGAGCAAATGTGATAGAATTTCGCTGAATTCTTATATTAACCGTAATATAAAATGATCTAATCGGGTATCTGTTTGCCTTACCCTAGAAGTTTAATAGTGCATTTTACTCGCCATTTCATGCGTTTTCAGATGCCGCTTAGCCCAATACGCTATCTGTAATAGGAGCGACGTAAATTGAACAAATGTAATAGAATTTCGCTGAATTCTTATATTAACTGAAATATAAAATTATCTAATCGGGACTCTGATTGCCGTATCATAGAAGTTTAGTAGTGCATTTTACTCGCCATTCCACGCGCTTTAAGATGCCGCCTAGCCCAGTACGCTATCTGAAATAGGAACGACGTAAATTGAACAGATGTGATAGAATTTCGCTGAATTCTTATATTAACCGTAATATAAAATGATCTAATCGGGTCTCTGTTTGCCCTACCCTAGAAGTTTAGTAGTGCATTGTACTCGCCCTTCCACGCGCTTTAAGATGCCGCCTAGCCCAGTACGCTATCTGAAATAGGAGCGACGTAAGTTGAACAAATGTGATAGAATTACGCTGCATTCTTATATTAACCGTAATATAAAATGATCTAATCGGGTATCTGTTTGCCTTACCCTAGAAGTTTAATAGTGCATTTTACTCGCCATTTCATGCGCTTTCAGATGCCGCTTAGCCCAATACGCTATCTTTAATAGGAGCGACGTAAATTGAACAAATGTGATAGAATTTCGCTGAATTCTTAAATTAACCATAATATAAAATGATCTAATCGGGTCTCTATTTGCCCTACCCTAGTAGTTTAATAGTGCATTTCACTTGTCATTTCATGCGCTTCGAGATGCCGCTAAGACCAATAAGCTATCTGAAATAGGAGCGACGTAAATTGAAGAAATGAGAAAGAATTATGCTGAATTCTTAAATTGACCGTAATATAAAATGATCTAATCGGGTCTCTGTTTGCCCTACCCTAGAAGTTTAATATTGCATTTCACTCGCCATTTCATGCGCTTTGAGATGCCGCTTAGCCCAATACGCTATCTGAAATAGGAGCGACGTAAATTGAACAAATGTTATAGAATTTCGCTGAATTCTCATATTAACCAAAATATAAAATGATCTAATCGGGACTCTGATTGCCCTATCATAGAAGTTTGATAGTGCATTTTACTCGACATTCCACGCGCTTTAAGTTGCCGCCTAGCCCAGTACGCTATCTGAAATAGGAGCTACGTAAGTTGAACAAATGTGACAGAATTACGCTGAATTCTTATATTAACCGCAATATAAAATGATCTAATCGTGTCTCTGTTTGCCTTATCCTAGAAGTTTAATAGTGCATTTTACTCGCCATTTCATGCGCTTTGAGATGCCGCATAGCCCTGTACGCTATCTGAAATATGAGTGACGTAAATTGAACAAATGTGATAGAATTTCGCTGAATTCTTATATTAACCAAAATATAAAATGATCTAATCGGGTCTCTGATTGCCCTACCCTAGAAGTTTAATAGTGCATTTTACTCGCCATGTCTTGCGCTTTGAGATGCAGCTTACCCCAATACGCTATCTGAAAGAGGAGCGACGTAAGTTGAACAAATGTGATAGAATTACGCTGAATTCTTATATTAACCAAAATATAAAATGATCTAATCGGGTCTCTGTTTGCCCTACCCTTGAAGTTTAATAGTGCATTTTACTCGCCATTTCATGCGCTTTGAGATGCCGCTTAGCCCAATACGCTATCTGAAATAGGAGCGACGTAAATTGAACAAATGTGATGGAATTTCGCTGAATTCTTATATTAACCAAAATATAAAATGATCTAATCGGGTCTCTGATTGCCCTATCATAGAAGTTTGATAGTGCATTTTACTCGACATTCCACGCGCTTTAAGTTGCCGCCTAGCCCAGTACGCTATCTGAAATAGGAGCTACGTAAGTTGAACAAATGTAACAGACTTGAGCTGAATTCTTATATTAACCGCAATATAAAATGATCTAACCGGGTCTCTGTTTGCCTACCCTAGAAGTTTAGTAGTGAATTTTACTCGCCATGTCTTGCGCTTTGAGATGCAGCTTACCCCAATACGCTATCTGAAATAGGAGCGACGTAAATTGAACAAATGTGATAGAATTCCGCTGAATTCTTATATTAACCAAAACATAAAATGATCTAATCGGGTCTCTGATTGCCCTATCATTGAAGTTTAATAGTGCATTTTACCCGCCATTCCACGCGCTTTAAGATGCCGCCTAGCCCAGTACGCTGTCTGAAATAGGAGCTACGTAAGTTGAACAAATGTGTCAGAGTTACGCTGAATTCTTATATTAACCGCAATATAAAATGATCTAATCGGGTCTCTGTTTGCCTTATCCTAGAAGTTTAATAGTGCATTTTACTCGCCATTTCATGCGCTTTGAGATGCCGCTTAGCCCAATACGCTATCTGAAATAGGAGTTACGTAAGTTGAACACATGTGACAGAATTACGCTGAATTCTTATATTTACCGTAATATAGAATGATCTAATCGGTTCTCCGATTGCCCTACCATAGAAGTTTAATGGCGCATTTTACTCGCCATTCCACGCGCTTTAAGTTGCCGCCTAGCCCAGTACGCTATCTGAAATAGGAGCTACGTAAGTTGAACAAATGTGACAGAATTACGCTGAATTCTTATATTTACCGTAATATAAAATGATCTAATCGGGTCTCTGTTTGCCTTATCCTAGAAGTTTAATAGTGCATTTTACTCATATTTCATGCGCTTTGAGATGCCGCTTAGCACAATACGCTATCTGAAATAGGAGCGACGTAAATTGAACTAATGTGGTAGAATTTCGCTGAATTCTTATATTAACCTCAATGTAAAATGATCTAATCGGGTCTTCGTTCGCCCTACCCTAGAAGTTTAATACTGCATTTCACTCGTCATTTCATGCGCTTTGAGATGCCGCTTAGCCCAATAAGCAATCTGAAATAGGAGCGACGTAAATTGAACAAATGTGATAGAATTTCGCTGAATTCTTATATTAACCAAAATATAAAATGATCTAATCGGGTCTCTGTTTGCCCTACCCTAGAAGTTTAATATTGCATTTCACTCGCCATTTCATGCGCTTTGAGATGCCGCTTAGCCCAATACGCTATCTGAAATAGGAGCGACGTAAATTGAACAAATGTTATAGAATTTCGCTGAATTCTCATATTAACCAAAATATAAAATGATCTAATCGGGACTCTGATTGCCCTATCATAGAAGTTTGATAGTGCATTTTACTCGACATTCCACGCGCTTTAAGTTGCCGCCTAGCCCAGTACGCGATCTGAAATAGGAGCTACGTAAGTTGAACAAATGTGACAGAATTACGCTGAATTCTTATATTAACCGCAATATAAAATGATCTAATCGTGTCTCTGTTTGCCTTATCCTAGAAGTTTAATAGTGCATTTTACTCGCCATTTCATGCGCTTTGAGATGCCGCATAGCCCTGTACGCTATCTGAAATATGAGTGACGTAAATTGAACAAATGTGATAGAATTTCGCTGAATTCTTATATTAACCAAAATATAAAATGATCTAATCGGGTCTCTGATTGCCCTACCCTAGAAGTTTAATAGTGCATTTTACTCGCCATGTCTTGCGCTTTGAGATGCAGCTTACCCCAATACGCTATCTGAAAGAGGAGCGACGTAAGTTGAACAAATGTGATAGAATTACGCTGAATTCTTATATTAACCAAAATATAAAATGATCTAATCGGGTCTCTGTTTGCCCTACCCTTGAAGTTTAATAGTGCATTTTACTCGCCATTTCATGCGCTTTGAGATGCCGCTTAGCCCAATACGCTATCTGAAATAGGAGCGACGTAAATTGAACAAATGTGATGGAATTTCGCTGAATTCTTATATTAACCAAAATATAAAATGATCTAATCGGGTCTCTGATTGCCCTATCATAGAAGTTTGATAGTGCATTTTACTCGACATTCCACGCGCTTTAAGTTGCCGCCTAGCCCAGTACGCTATCTGAAATAGGAGCTACGTAAGTTGAACAAATGTAACAGACTTGAGCTGAATTCTTATATTAACCGCAATATAAAATGATCTAACCGGGTCTCTGTTTGCCTACCCTAGAAGTTTAGTAGTGAATTTTACTCGCCATGTCTTGCGCTTTGAGATGCAGCTTACCCCAATACGCTATCTGAAATAGGAGCGACGTAAATTGAACAAATGTGATAGAATTCCGCTGAATTCTTATATTAACCAAAACATAAAATGATCTAATCGGGTCTCTGATTGCCCTATCATTGAAGTTTAATAGTGCATTTTACCCGCCATTCCACGCGCTTTAAGATGCCGCCTAGCCCAGTACGCTGTCTGAAATAGGAGCTACGTAAGTTGAACAAATGTGTCAGAGTTACGCTGAATTCTTATATTAACCGCAATATAAAATGATCTAATCGGGTCTCTGTTTGCCTTATCCTAGAAGTTTAATAGTGCATTTTACTCGCCATTTCATGCGCTTTGAGATGCCGCTTAGCCCAATACGCTATCTGAAATAGGAGTTACGTAAGTTGAACACATGTGACAGAATTACGCTGAATTCTTATATTTACCGTAATATAGAATGATCTAATCGGTTCTCCGATTGCCCTACCATAGAAGTTTAATGGCGCATTTTACTCGCCATTCCACGCGCTTTAAGTTGCCGCCTAGCCCAGTACGCTATCTGAAATAGGAGCTACGTAAGTTGAACAAATGTGACAGAATTACGCTGAATTCTTATATTTACCGTAATATAAAATGATCTAATCGGGTCTCTGTTTGCCTTATCCTAGAAGTTTAATAGTGCATTTTACTCATATTTCATGCGCTTTGAGATGCCGCTTAGCACAATACGCTATCTGAAATAGGAGCGACGTAAATTGAACTAATGTGGTAGAATTTCGCTGAATTCTTATATTAACCTCAATGTAAAATGATCTAATCGGGTCTTCGTTCGCCCTACCCTAGAAGTTTAATACTGCATTTCACTCGTCATTTCATGCGCTTTGAGATGCCGCTTAGCCCAATAAGCAATCTGAAATAGGAGCGACGTAAATTGAACAAATGTGATAGAATTTCGCTGAATTCTTATATTAACCAAAATATAAAATGATCTAATCAGGTCTCTGATTGCCCTATCATAGAAGTTTAATAGTGCATTTTACTCGCCATTCCGCGCGCTTTAAGTTGCCGCCTAGCCCAGTATGCTATCTGAAATAGGAACGACGTAAATTGAACAAATGTGATAGAATTTGGCTGAATTCTTATATTAACCAAAATATAAAATGATCTAATCGTGTCTCTGATTGCCCTATCATAGAAGTTTTATAGTTCATTTTACTCGACATTCCACGCGCTTTAACATGCCGCCTAGCCTAGTACGCCATCTGGCATAGGAACGGCGTAAATTGAACAAATGTTATAGAATTTTGCTGAATTCTTAAATTAACCATAATATAAAATGATCTAATCGGGTCTCTGTTTGCCCTACCCTAGAAGTTTAATAGTGCATTTTACTCGACATTTCTTGCGCTTTGAGATGCCGCTTAGCCGAATACGCTATCTGAGATATCAGCGACGTAAATTGAACAAATGTGAGAGAATTTCGCTGAATCCTTATATTAACGAAAATATAAAATGATCTAATCGGGTCTCTGATTGCCCTATCATAGAAGTTTAGTAGTGCATTTTACTCGCCCTTCCACGCGCTTTGAGATGCCGCCTAGCCCAGTACGCTATCTGAAATAGGAGCGACGTAATTTGAACAAATGTGATAGAATTTCCCTGAATTCTTATATTAACCTTAATGTAAAATGATCTAATCGGGTCTCTGTTTGCCCTACCCTAGAAGTTTAATAGTGCATTTTACTCCACATTTCTTGCGCTTTGAGATGCCGCTTAGCCCAATACGCTATCTGAAATATCAGCAACGTAAATTGAACAAATGTGAGAGAATTTCGCTGAATTCTTATATTAACCAAAATATAAAATGATGTAATCGGGTCTCTGATTGCCCGATCATAGAAGTTTAGTAGTGCATTTTGCTCGCCCTTCCACGCGCTTTGAGATTCCGCCTAGCCCAGTACGCTATCTGAAATAGGAGCGACGTAAGTTGAACAAATGTGATAGAATTACGCTGAATTCTTATATTAACCGTAATATAAAATGATCTAATCGGGTCTCTGTTTGCCCTACCCTAGAAGTTTAATAGTGCATTATACTCGTCATTTCATGCGCTTTGAGATGCCGCTTAGCCCAATACGCTATCTGAAATAGGGGGACGTAAATTGAACAAATGTGATAGAATTTCCCTGAATTCTTATATTAACCTTAATGTAAAATGATCTAATCGGGTCTCTGTTTGCCCTAGCCTAGAAGATTAATAGTGCATTTTATTGGACATTCCATGCGCTTTGAGATGCCGCTTAGCCCAATACGCTATCTGAAATAGGAGCGACGTAAATTGAACAAATGTGATAGAATTTCCCTGAAATCTTATATTAAACAAAATATAAAATGATCTAATCGGGTCTCTGATTGCCCTATCATAGATGTTTAGTCGTGCATTTTACTCGCCCTTCCACGCCCTTGAAGATGCCGCCTAGCCCAGTACGCTATCTGAAATAGGAGCGACGTAAATTGAACAAATGTGATAGAATTTCCCTGAAATCTTATATTAAACAAAATATAAAATGATCTAATCGGGTCTCTGATTGCCCTATCATAGATGTTTAGTCGTGCATTTTACTCGCCCTTCCACGCCCTTGAAGATGCCGCCTAGCCCAGTGCGCTATCTGAAATAGGAACGACGTAAATTGAACAAATGTGATAGAATTTTGCTGAATTATTAAATTAACCAAAATATAAAATGATCTAATCGGGTCTCTGGTTTCCCTATCATAGAAGTTTAATAGTGCATTTTACTCATCATTTCATGCGCTTTGAGATGCCGCTTAGCCGAATACGCTGTCTGAAATAGGAGCGACGTAAATTGAACAAATGTGATAGAATTTCGTTGAATTCTTATATTAACCGTAATATAAAATGATCTAATCGGGTCTCTGTTTGCCTTATCCTAGAAGTTTAATAGTGCATTTTACTAGCCATTCCACGCGCTTTATGATGCAGCCTAGCCCAGTACGCTATCTGAAATAGGAGCGACGTAAATTGAACAAATGTGTTAGAATTTCACTGAATTCTTATATTAACCAAAATATAAAATGATCTAATCGGGTCTCTGATAGCCCTATCATAGAAGTTTAATAGTGCATTTTACTCGCCATTCCACGCGCTTTAAGATGCCGCCTAGCCCAGTACGCTATCTGAAAGAGGAGCGACGTATGTTGAACAAATGTGATAGAATTACGCTGAATTCTTATATTAACCGTAATATAAAATGATCTAATCGGGTCTCTGTTTGCCTTATTCTAGAAGTTTAATAGTGCATTATACTCGCCATTTCATGCGCTTTGAGATGCCGCTTAGCCCAATACGCTATCTGAAATAGTAGCGACGTAAATTGTACAAATGTGATAGAATTTCGCTCAATTCTTATATTAACCAAAATATAGAATGATCTAATCGGGTCTCTGTTTGCCCTACCCTAGAAGTTTAATAGTGCATTTTACTCGCCTTTCCACGCGCTTTAAGATGCCGCTTAGCCGAATACGCTATCTGAGATATCAGCGACGTAAATTGAACAAATGTGAGAGAATTTCGCTGAATCCTTATATTAACGAAAATATAAAATGATCTAATCGGGTCTCTGTTTGCCCTACCCTAGAAGTGTAACAGTGCATTTTACTCGTCATTTCATGCGCTTCGAGATGCCGCATAGCCCAATACGCTATCTGACATAGGAGCGACGTAAATTGAACAAATGTGATAGAATTTCGCTGAATTCTTATATTAACCATAATATAAAATGATCTAATGGGGTCTCTGATTGCCCTACCCTAGAAGATTAATAGTGCATTTCACTGGCCATTTCATTCGCTTTGAGATGCCGCTTAGCCCAATACGCTATCTGACATAGGAGCGACGTAAATTGAACAAATGTGATAGAATTTCCCTGAAATCTTATATTAAACAAAATATAAAATGATCTAAACGGGACTCTGATTGCCCTGTCATAGAAGTTTAGTAGTGCATTTTACTCGCCCTTCCACGCGCTTTAAGATGCCGCCTGGCCCAGAACACTATCTGAAATAGGAGCGACGTATGTTGAACAAATGTGACAGATTTACGCTGAATTCTTATATTAACCGTAATATAAAATGATCTAATAGGGTCTCTGTTTGCCCTACCCTAGAAGTTTAATAGTTCATTTTACTTGCCATTTCTTGCGCTTTGAGATGCCGCTTAGCCCAATACGCTATCTGAAATATCAGCGACGTAAATTGAACAAATGTGAGAGAATCTTGCTGAATTCTTATATTAACCTTAATGTAAAATGATCTAATCGGGTCTCTGTTCGCCCTACCCTAGAAGATTAATAGTGCATTTCACTCGTCATTTCATGCGCTTTGAGATGCCGCTGAGCCCAATACGCTATCTGAAATAGGAGCCACGTAAATTGAACGAATGTGATAGAATTTTTCTGAATTCTTAAATAAACCATAATATGAAATGATCTAATCGGGTCTCTGTTTGCCTTACCCTAGAAGTTTAACAGTGCATTTTACTCGCTATTTCATGCGCTTTGAGATGCCGCCTAGCCCAATATGCTATCTGAAATAGGAGCGACGTAAATTGAACAAATGTGATAGAATTTTGCCGAATTCTTAAATTAACCATAATATAAAATGATGTAATCGGCTCTCTGTTCGCCCTACCCAAGAAGTTTAATAGTGCATTTCACTCGTCAGTTCATGCGCTTTGCGATGCCGCTTAGCCCAATATGCTATCTGAAATAGGAGCGACGTAAATTGAACAAATGTGATAGAATTTCGCTGAATTCTTATATTCACCAAAATATAAAATGATCTAATCGGGTCTCTGATTGCCCTATCATAGAAGTTTAATAGTGCATTTTACTCGCCATTCCTCGCGCTTTAAGATGCCGCCTATCCGGGTACGCTATCTGAAATAGGAGCGACGTAAATTGAACAAATGTGAGAGAATTTCGCTGAATTCTTAAATTAACCATAATATAAAATGATCTAATGGGGTCTCTGTTTGCCCTACCCTAGAAGTTTAATGGTGCATTTTACTCGCCATTTCCTGCGCTTTGAGATGCCGCTTAGCACAAGTCGCTATCTGAAATAGGAGCGATGTAAATTGAACAAATGTGATAGCATTTCGCTGAATTCTTATATTAAACTTAATGTAAAATGATCAAATCGGGTCTTTGTTCGCCCTACCCAAGAAGTTTAATAGGGCATTTCACTCGTCAATTCATGCGCTTTGCGATGCCGCTTAGCCCAGTACGCTATCTGAAATAGGAACGACGTAAATTGAATAAATGTGATAGAATTTCGCTGAATTCTAATATTAACCAAAATATAAGATGATCTAATCGGGTCTCTGATTGCCCTATCATAGAAGTTTAATAGTGCATTTTACTCGTCATTCCACGCGCTTTAAGATGCCGCCTTGCCCAGTACGCTATCTGAAATAGGAGCAACGTAAATTGAACAAATGTGATAGAATTTCGCTGAATTCTTAAATGAACCATAATATAAAATGATCTAATGGGGTCTCTGTTTGCCCTACCCTAGAAGTTTAATAGTGTATTTTACTCGCCATTTCTTGCGCTTTGAGATGCCGCTTAGCCCAATACGCTATCTGAAATAGGAGCGACGTAAGTTGAACAAATGTGATAGAATCACGCTGAATTCTTATATTAACCATAATATAAAATGATCTAAACGGGACTCTGATTGCCCTATCATAGAAGTTTAGTAGTGCATTTTACTCGCCCTTCCACGCGCTTTAAGATGCCGCCTAGCCCAGTACACTATCTGAAATAGGAGCGACGTATGTTGAACAAATGTGATAGAATTACGCTGCATTCTTATATTAACCGTAATATAAAATGATCTAATCGGGTCTCTGATTGCCCTATCATAGAAGATTAAGAGTGCATTTTGCTCGCCATTCCACGCGCTTTAAGATGCCGCCTAGCCCAGTACGCTAGCTGAAATAGGAGCGACGTAAGTTGAACAAATGTGATAGAATTTTGCTGAATTCTTAAATTAACCATAATATAAAATGATCTAATCGGGTCTCTGTTTGCCTTATCCTAGAAGTTTAATAGTGCATTTTACTCGCCATTTCTTGCGCTTTGAGATGACGCTTAGCACAAGTCGCTATCTGAAATAGGAGCGATGTAAATTGAACAAATGTGATAGAATTTCGCTGTATTCTTATATTAAACTTAATGTAAAATTATCTAATCGGGTCTTTGTTCGCCCTACCCAAGAAGTTTAATAGTGCATTTCTCTCGTCATTTCATGCGCTTTGAGATGCCGCTTAGTCCAATAGCTATCTGAAATAGGAGCGACGTAAATTGAACAAATGTGATAGAATTTCCCTGAAATCTTATATTAAAGAAAATATAAAATGATCTAAACGGGACTCTGATTGCCCTATCATAGACGTTTAGTAGTGCATTTTACTCGACCTTCCACGCGCTTTAAGATGCCGCCTAGCCCAGTACACTATTTGAAATAGGAGCGACGTAAATTGAGAAAATGTGATAGAATTTCGCTGAATTCTTATATTAACCAAAATATAAAATGATCTAATGGGGTCTCTGTTTGCCCTACCCTAGAAGTTTAATAGTGCATTTTACTCGCCATTTCTTGCGCTTTGAGATGCCGCTTAGCCCAATACGCTATCTGAAATAGGAGCGACGTAAAATGAACAAATGTCATAGGATTTCGCTGAATTCTTTAATTAACCATAATATAAAATGATCTAATCGGGTCTCTATGTGCCCAACCCTAGAAGCTTAATAGTGCATTTTACTCGCCATTTCTTGCGCTTTGAAATGCCGCTTAGCCCAATACGCTATCTGAAATAGGAGCGACGTAAATTAAACAAATGTGATAGAATTTCGCTGAATTCTTATATTAACCGTAATATAAAATGATCTCATCGGGTCTCTGCTTACCCCACCCTAGAAGTTTAATAGTGCATTTTACTCGCCCTTTCGTGCGCTTTGAGCTGCAGCTTAGCCCAATACGCTATCTGAAATAGGAGCGACGCAAATTGAACAAATGTGATAGAATTTCGCTGAATTCTTATATTAACCATAATATAAAAGGATGTAATCGGGTCTCTGTTCGCCCTACCCAAGAAGTTTAATAGTGCATTTCTCTCGTCATTTCATGCGCTTTGAGATGCCGCTTAGCCCAATAGCTATCTGAAATAGGAGCGACATAAATTGAACAAATGTGATAGAATTTCCCTGAAATCTTATACTAACCGTAATATAAAATGATCTAATCGGGTCTCTGTTTGCATTACCCGAGAAGTTTAATAGTGCATTTTACTCGCCATTCCACGCGCTTTAAGATGCCGCCTATCCGAGTACGCCTTCTGAAATAGGAGCGACGTAAGTTGAACAAATGTGATACAATAACGCTGAATTCTTATATTAACCGTAATATAAAATGGTCTAATCGGGTCTCCGTTTGCCTTATCCTAGAAGTTTAATAGTGCATTTTACTCGCCATTCCACGCGCTTTAAGGTACCGCGTAGCCCAGTACGCTATCTGAAATAGGAGCGACGTAAATTGAACGAATGTGATAGAATTTTGCTGAATTCTTAAATTAACCATAATATAAAATGATGTAATCTTGTCTCTGTTCGCCCTACCCAAGAAGTTTAATAGTGCATTTCTCTCGTCATTTCATGCGCTTTGAGATGCCGCATAGCCCAATACGCTATCTGAAATAGGAGCGACGTAAATTGAACAAATGTGATAGAATTTCGCTGAATTCTTATATTAGCCGTAATATAAAATGATCTAATCGGGTCTCTGTTTGCCTTACCCTAGAAGTTTAATAGTGCATTTTACTCGCCATTTCATGCGCTTTGAGATGCCGCTTAGCCCAATATGCTATCTGATATAGGAGCGACGTAAATTGAACAAATGTGATAGAATTACGCTGAATTCTTATATTAACCAAAATATAAAATGATCTAATCGGGTCTCTGATTGCCCTATCATAGAAGATTAATAGTGCATTTTACTCGCCATTCCACGCGCTTTAAGATGCCGCCTAGCCCAGTATGCTATCTGAAATAGGAACGACGTAAATTGAACAAATGTGATAGAATTTTGCTGAATTCTTAAATTAACCATAATATAAAATGATCTAACCGGGTCTCTGATTGCCCTACCCTAGAAGTTCAATAGTGCATTTTACTCGTCATTTCATGCGCTTTGAGATGCCGCTTAGCCCAAGAAGCTGTCTGAAATAGGAGCGACGTAAATTGAACAAATGTGATAGCAGTTCCCTGAATACTTATATTAACCTTAATGTAAAATGATCTAATCGGGTCTCTGTTCGCCCTGCCCTAGAAGTTTAATAGTGCATTTTACTCCCCATTTCATGCGCTTTGAGATGCCGCTTATCCCAATACGCTATCTGAAATAGGAGCGACGTAAAATGAACAAATGTGATAGGATTTCGCTGAACTCTTAAATTAACCATAATATAAAATGATCTAATCGGGTCTATATGTGCCCAACCCTAGAAGCTTAATAGTGCATTTTACTCGCCATTTCTTGCGCTTTGAGATGCCGCTTAGCCAAATACGCTATCTGAAATAGGAGCAACGTAAAATGAACAAATGTGATAGGATTTCGCTGAACTCTTAAATTAACCATAATATAAAATGATCTAATCGGGTCTATATGTGCCCAACCCTAGAAGCTTAATAGTGCATTTTACTCGCCATTTCTTGCGCTTTGAGATGCCGCCTAGCCCAGTACGCTATCTGAAATAGGAGCGACGTTAGTTGAACAAATGTGATAGAATTACGCTGAATTCTTATATTAACCGTAATATAAAATGATCTATTCGGGTGTCTGTTCGCCCTACCCTAGAAGTTTAATAGTGCATTTCACTCGCTATTTCATGCGCTTTGAGATGCCGCTTAGCCCAATACGCTATCTGAAATAGGAGCGACGTAAATTGAACAAATGTGATAGAATTTCGCTGAATTCTTATATTAACCAAAATATAAAATGATCTAATCGGGTCTCTGATTGCCCTATCATAGAAGTTTGATAGTGTATTTTCCTCGACATTCCACGCGCTGTAAGTTGCCGCCTAGCCCAGTTCGCTATCTGAAATAGGAGCTACGTATGTTGAACAAATGTGACAGAATTACGCTGAATTCTTATATTAACCGTAATATAAAATGATCTAATCGGGTCTCTGTTTGCCTTATCCTAGAAGTTTAATAGTGCATTTTACTCGCCATTCCACGCGCTTTAAGATGCCGCCTAGCCCAGGACGCTATCTGAAATAGGAGCTACGTAAGTTGAACAAATGTGACAGAGTTACGCTGAATTCTTATATTAACCGTAATATAAAATGATCTAATCGGGTCTCTGTTTGCCTACCCTAGAAGTTTAGTAGTGCATTTTACTCGCCATGTCTTGCGCTTTGAGATGCAGCTTACCCCAATACGCTATGTGAAATAGGAGCGACGTAAATTGAACAAATGTGATAGAATTTCGCTGAATTCTTATATTAACCTCAATGTAAAATGATCTAATCGGGTCTTCGTTCGCCCTACCCTAGAAGTTTAATAGTGCATTTCACTCGTCATTTCATGCGCTTTGAGATGCCGCTTAGCCCAATAAGGTATCTGAAATAGGAGCGACGTAAATTGACCAAATGTGATAGAATTTCGCTGAATTCTTATATTAAGCAAAATATAAAATGATCTAATCG
Source organism: Macropis europaea (assembly GCA_916610135.2). Taxonomy (NCBI): domain Eukaryota; kingdom Metazoa; phylum Arthropoda; class Insecta; order Hymenoptera; family Melittidae; genus Macropis; species Macropis europaea. The sequence goes on from CAKAJE020000275.1 coordinate 114,136, forward strand.
GGTCTCTGATTGCCCTATCATAGAAGTTTAATAGTGAATTTTACTCGCCATTCCACGCGCTTTAAGATGCCGCTTAGCCCAATACGCTATCTGAAATAGGAGCTACGTAAGTTGAACAAATGTGACAGAATTACGCTGCATTCTTATATTAACCGCAATATAAAATGATCTAATCGGGTCTCTGTTTGCACTACCCTAGAAGTTTAATAGTGCATTTTACTCGTCATTTCTTGCGCTTTGAGATGCCGCTCAGCACAAGTCGCTATCTGAAATAGGACCAACGTAAATAGAACAAATGTGATAGAATTTCGCTGAATTCTTAAATTAACCATAATATAAAATGATCTAATGGGGTCTCTGTTTGCCCTACCCTAGAAGTTTAATAGTGCATTTTACTCGCCATTTCTTGCGCTTCGAGATGCCGCTTAGCCCAATACGCTATCTGAAATAGGAGCGACGTAAATTGAACAAATGTGATAGAATTTCGCTGAATTCTTATATTAACCAAAATATAAAATGATCTAATCGGGTCTCTTATTGCCCTATCATAGAAGTTTAAGAGTGCATTTTGCTCGCCATTCCACGCGCTTTAAGTTGCCGCCTAGCCCAGTATGCTATCTGAAATAGGAGCGACGTAAATTGAACAAATGTGATAGAATTTCCCTGAAATCTTATATTAAAGAAAATATAAAATGATCTAAACGGGACTCTGATTGCCCTATCATAGACGTTTAGTAGTGCATTTTACTCGCCCTTCCACGCGCTTTAAGATGCCGCCTAGCCCAGTACACTATCTGAAATAGGAGCGACGTAAATTGAAAAAATGTGATAGAATTTCGCTGAATTCTTATATTAACCAAAATATAAAATGATCTAATCGGGTCTCTGTTTGCCCTACCCTAGAAGTTTGATAGTGCATTTTACTCGCCATTTCTTGCGCTTTGAGATGCCGCTTAGCCCAATACGCTATCTGAAATAGGAGCGACGTAAAATGAACAAATGTGATAGGATTTCGCTGAATTCTTAAATTAACCATATTATAAAATGATCTAATCGGGTCTATATGTGCCCAACCCTAGAAGCTTAATAGTGCATTTTACTCGCCATTTCTTGCGCTTTGAGATGCCGCTTAGCCCAATACGCTATCTGAAATAGGAGCGACGTAAATTGAACAAATGTGATAGAATTTCCCTGAAATGTTATAGTAAACAAAATATAAAATGATCTATTCGGAACTCTGATTGCCCTATCATAGAAGTTTAGAAGTGCATTTTACTCGCCCTTCCACGCGCTTTAAGTTGCCGCCTAGCCCAGTACGCTATCTGAAATAGGAGCGACGTTAGTTGAACAAATGTGATAGAATTACGCTGAATTCTTATATTAACAGTAATATAAAATGATCTATTCGGGTGTCTGTTCGCCCTACCCTAGAAGTTTAATAGTGCATTTCACTCGCTATTTCATGCGCTTTGAGATGCCGCTTAGCCCAATACGCTATCTGAAATAGGAGCGACGTAAATTGAACAAATGTGATAGAATTTCGCTGAATTCTTATATTAACCAAAATATAAAATGATCTAATCGGGTCTCTGATTGCCCTATCATAGAAGTTTGATAGTGTATTTTCCTCGACATTCCACGCGCTTTAAGTTGCCGCCTAGCCCAGTTCGCTATCTGAAATAGGAGCTACGTATGTTGAACAAATGTGACAGAATTACGCTGAATTCTTATATTAACCGTAATATAAAATGATCTAATCGGGACTCTGTTTGCCTTATCCTAGAAGTTTAATAGTGCATTTTACTCGCCATTGCACGCGCTTTAAGATGCCGCCTAGCCCAGGACGCTATCTGAAATAGGAGCTACGTAAGTTGAACAAATGTGACAGAGTTACGCTGAATTCTTATATTAACCGTTATATAAAATGATCTAATCGGGTCTTCGTTCGCCCTACCCTAGAAGTTTAATAGTGCATTTCACTCGTCATTTCATGCGCTTTGAGATGCCGCTTAGCCCAATAAGGTATCTGAAATAGGAGCGACGTAAATTGACCAAATCTGATAGAATTTCGCTGAATTCTTATATTAACCAAAATATAATATGATCTAATCGGGTCTCTGATTGCCCTATCATAGAAGTTTAATAGTGAATTTTACTCGCCATTCCACGCGCTTTAAGATGCCGCTTAGCCCAATACGCTATCTGAAATAGGAGCTACGTAAGTTGAACAAATGTGACAGAATTACGCTGAATTCTTATATTAACCGTAATATAAAATGATCTAATCGGGTCTCTGTTTGCACTTCCCTAGAAGTTTAATAGTGCATTTTACTCGCCATTTCTTGCGCTTTGAGATGCCGCTTAGCCCAGTACGCTATCTGAAATAGGAGCGACGTAAATTGAACAAATGTGATAGAATTTTGCTGAGTTCTTAAATTAACCATAATATAAAATGATCTAATCGGGTCTCTGTTTGCCCTACCCTAGAAGTTTAATAGTGCATTTCACTCGTCATTTCATGCGCTTTGCGATGCCGCTTAGCCCAATAAGCTATCTGAAATAGGAGCGACGTAAATTGAACAAATGTGATAGAATTTTGCTGAATTCTTATATTAACCAAAATATAAAATGATCTAATCGGGTCTCTGTTTGCCCTACCCTAGAAGATTAATAGTGCATTTCACTCGTCATTTCATGCGCTTTGAGATGCCGCTGAGCCCAATACGCTATCTGAAATAGGAGCGACGTAAATTGAACAAATGTGATAGAATTTTGCAGAATTCTTATATTAACCAAAATATAAAATGATCTAATCGGGTCTCTGTTTGCCCTACCCTAGAAGATTAATAGTGCATTTCACTCGTCATTTCATGCGCTTTGAGATGCCGCTGAGCCCAATACGCTATCTGAAATAGGAGCCACGTAAATTGAACGAATGTGATAGAATTTTTCTGAATTCTTAAATAAACCATAATATGAAATGTTCTAATCGGGTCTCTGTTTGCCTTACCCTAGAAGTTTAGCAGTGCATTTTACTCGCTATTTCATGCGCTTTGAGATGCCGCTTAGCCCAATATGCTATCTGAAATAGGAGCGACGTAAATTGAACAAATGTGATAGAATTTTGCCGAATTCTTAAATTAACCATAATATAAAATGATGTAATCGGCTCTCTGTTCGCCCTACCCAAGAAGTTTAATAGTGCATTTCACTCGTCAGTTCATGCGCTTTGCGATGCCGCTTAGCCCAATATGCTATCTGAAATAGGAGCGACGTAAATTGAACAAATGTGATAGAATTTCGCTGAATTCTTATATTAACCAAAATATAAGATGATCTAATCGGGTCTCTGATTGCCCTATCATAGAAGTTTAATAGTGCATTTTACTCGTCATTCCACGCGCTTTAAGATGCCGCCTAGCCCAGTACGCTATCTGAAATAGGAGCAACGTAAATTGAACAAATGTGATAGAATTTCGCTGAAGTCTTATATTAACCAAAATATAAAATGATCTAATCGGGTCTCTGATTGCCGTATCATAGAAGTTTAATAGTGCATTTTACTCGCCATTCCACGCGCTTCAAGTTGCCGCCTAGCCCAGTACGCTATCGGAAATAGGAGCTACGTAAGTTGAACAAATGTGACAGAATTACGCTGAATTCTTATATTAACCGTAATATAAAATGATCTAATCGGGTCTCTGTTTGCCCTACCCTAGAAGTTTAATAGTGCATTTTACTCGCCATTTCTTGCCCTTTGAGATGCCGCTTAGCCCAGTACGCTATCTGAAATAGGAGCGACGTAAATTGAACAAATGTGATAGAATTTTGCTGAATTCTTAAATTAACCATAATATAAAATGATCTAATCGGGTCTCTGTTTGCCCTACCCTAGAAGTTTAATAGTGCATTTCACTCGTCATTTCATGCGCTTTGCGATGCCGCTTAGCCCAATAAGCTATCTGAAATAGGAGCGACGTAAATTGAACAAATGTGATAGAATTTCGCTGAATCCTTATATTAACCAAAATATAAAATGATCTAGTCGGGTCTCTGATTGCGCTATCATAGAAGTTTAATAGTGCATTTTACTCGCCATTCCACGCGCTTTAAGGTGCCGCCTAGCCCAGTACGCTATCTGAAATAGGAGCGACGTAAATTGAACAAATGTGATAGAATTTTGCTGAGTTCTTAAATTAACCATAATATAAAATGATCTAATCGGGTCTCTGATTGCCCTACCCTAGAAGTTTAATAGTTCATTTTACTCGCCATTTCTTGCGCTTTGAGATGCCGCTTAGCCCAATACGCTATCTGAAATATCAGCGACGTAAATTGAACAAATGTGAGAGAATCTCGCTGAATTCTTATATTAACCAAAATATAAAATGATCTAATCGGGTCTATGATTGCCCTATCATAGAAGTTTAAAAGTGCATTTTACTCGACATTCCACGCGCTTTAAGATGCCGCCTAGCCCAGTACGCTATCTGAAATAGGAGCGACGTAAATTGAACAAATGTGATAGAATTTCGCTGAATTCTTATATTAACCGTAATATAAAATGATCTAATCGGGTCTCTGTTTGCCCTACCCTAGAAGTTTAACAGTGCATTTTACTCGTCATTTCATGCGCTTTGAGATGCCGCATAGCCCAATACGCTATCTGACATAGGAGCGACGTAAATTGAACAAATGTGATAGAATTTCGCTGAATTCTTAAATTAACCATAATATAAAATGATCTAATGGGGTCTCTGATTGCCCTACCCTAGAAGATTAATAGTGCATTTCACTCGCTATTTCATGCGCTTTGAGATGCCGCTTAGCCCAATACGCTATCTGAAATAGGAGCGACGTAAATTGAACAAATGTGATAGAATTTCGCTGAATTCTTATATTAACCAAAATATAAAATGATCTAATCGGGTCTCTGATTGCCCTATCATAGAAGTTTGATAGTGTATTTTCCTCGACATTCCACGCGCTTTAAGTTGCCGCCTAGCCCAGTTCGCTATCTGAAATAGGAGCTACGTATGTTGAACAAATGTGACAGAATTACGCTGAATTCTTATATTAACCGTAATATAAAATGATCTAATCGGGACTCTGTTTGCCTTATCCTAGAAGTTTAATAGTGCATTTTACTCGCCATTCCACGCGCTTTAAGATGCCGCCTAGCCCAGGACGCTATCTGAAATAGGAGCTACGTAAGTTGAACAAATGTGACAGAGTTACGCTGAATTCTTATATTAACCGTTATATAAAATGATCTAATCGGGTCTCTGTTTGCCTACCCTAGAAGTTTAGTAGTGCATTTTACTCGCCATGTCTTGCGCTTTGAGATGCAGCTTACCCCAATACGCTATGTGAAATAGGAGCGACATAAATTGAACAAATGTGATAGAATTTCGCTGAATTCTTATATTAACCTCAATGTAAAATGATCTAATCGGGTCTTCGTTCGCCCTACCCTAGAAGTTTAATAGTGCATTTCACTCGTCATTTCATGCGCTTTGAGATGCCGCTTAGCCCAATAAGGTATCTGAAATAGGAGCGACGTAAATTGACCAAATGTGATAGAATTTCGCTGAATTCTTATATTAACCAAAATATAAAATGATCTAATCGGGTCTCTGATTGCCCTATCATAGAAGTTTAATAGTGAATTTTACTCGCCATTCCACGCGCTTTAAGATGCCGCTTAGCTCAATACGCTATCTGAAATAGGAGCTACGTAAGTTGAACAAATGTGACAGAATTACGCTGAATTCTTATATTAACCGTAATATAAAATGATCTAATCGGGTCTCTGTTTGCACTACCCTAGAAGTTTAATAGTGCATTTTACTCGCCATTTCTTGCGCTTTGAGATGCCGCTTAGCCCAGTACGCTATCTGAAATAGGAGCGACGTAAATTGAACAAATGTGATAGAATTTTGCTGAGTTCTTAAATTAACCATAATATAAAATGATCTAATCGGGTCTCTGTTTGCCCTACCCTAGAAGTTTAATAGTGCATTTTACTCGCCATTCCACGCGCTTTAAGGTGCCGCCTAGCCCAGTACGCTATCTGAAATAGGAGCGACGTAAGTTGAACAAATGTGATAGAATTTTGCTGAATTCTTATATTAACCGTAATATAAAATGACCTAATCGGGTCTCTGTTTGCCCTACCCTAGAAGTTTAACAGTGCATTTTACTTGCCATTTCATGCGCTTTCAGATGCCGCATAGCCCAATACGCTATCTGACATAGGAGCGACGTAAATTGAACAAATGTGATAGAATTTCGCTGAATTCTTAAATTAACCATAATATAAAATGATCTAATGGGGTCTCTGATTGCCCTACCCTAGAAGATTAATAGTGCATTTCACTCGCCATTTCATGCGCTTTGAGATGCCGCTTAGCCCAATACGCTATCTGACACAGGAGCGACGTAAATTGAACAAATGTGATAGAATTTCGCTGAATTCTTAAATTATCCATAATATAACATGATCTAATGGGGTCTCTGATTGCCCTATCATAGAAGTTTAGTAGTGCATTTTACTCGCCCTTCCACGCGCTTTGAGATACCGCCTTGCCCAGTACGCTATCTGAAATAGGAGCGACGTAAGTTGAACAAATGTGATAGAATTACGCTGAATTCTTATATTAACCGTAATATAAAATGATCTAATCGGGTCTCTGTTTGCCCTACCCTAGAAGTTTAACAGTGCATTTTACTCGCCATTTCATGCGCTTTGAGATGCCGCATAGCCCAATACGCTATCTGACATAGGAGCGACGTAAATTGAACAAATGTGATAGAATTTCGCTGAATTCTTAAATTAACCATAATATAAAATGATCTAATGGGGTCTCTGATTGCCCTACCCTAGAAGATTAATAGTGCATTTCACTCGCCATTTCATGCGCTTTGAGATGCCGCTTAGCCCAATACGCTATCTGACATAGGAGCGACGTAAATTGAACAAATGTGATAGAATTTCGCTGAAGTCTTATATTAACCAAAATATAAAATGATCTAATCGGGTCTCTGATTGCCGTATCATAGAAGTTTAATAGTGCATTTTACTCGCCATTCCACGCGCTTTAAGTTGCCGCCTAGCCCAGTACGCTATCTGAAATAGGAGCTACGTAAGTTGAACAAATGTGACAGAATTACGCTGCATTCTTATATTAACCGTAATATAAAATGATCTAATCGGGTCTCTGTTTGCCCTACCCTAGAAGTTTAATAGTGCATTTTACTCGCCATTTCTTGCGCTTTGAGATGCCGCTTAGCCCAGTACGCTATCTGAAATAGGAGCGACGTAAATTGAACAAATGTGATAGAATTTTGCTGAATTCTTAAATTAACCATAATATAAAATGATCTAATCGGGTCTCTGTTTGCCCTACCCTAGAAGTTTAATAGTGCATTTCACTCGTCATTTCATGCGCTTTGCGATGCCGCTTAGCCCAATAAGCTATCTGAAATAGGAGCGACGTAAATTGAACAAATGTGATAGAATTTCGCTGAATTCTTATATTAACCAAAATATAAAATGATCTAGTCGGGTCTCTGATTGCCCTATCATAGAAGTTTAATAGTGCATTTTACTCGCCATTCCACGCGCTTTAAGGTGCCGCCTAGCCCAGTACGCTATCTGAAATAGGAGCGACGTAAGTTGAACAAATGTGATAGAATTTTGCTGAATTCTTAAATTAACCATAATGTAAAATGATCGAATCGGGTCTCTGATTGCCCTACCCTAGAAGTTTAATAGTTCATTTTACTCGCCATTTCTTGCGCTTTGAGATGCCGCTTAGCCCAATACGCTATCTGAAATATCAGCGACGTAAATTGAACAAATGTGAGAGAATCTCGTTGAATTCTTATATTAACCAAAATATAAAATGATCTAATCGGGTCTATGATTGCCCTATCATAGAAGTTTAAAAGTGCATTTTACTCGACATTCCACGCGCTTTAAGATGCCGCCTAGCCCAGTACGCTATCTGAAATAGGAGCGACGTAAATTGAACAAATGTGATAGAATTTCGCTGAATTCTTATATTAACCGTAATATAAAATGATCTAATCGGGTCTCTGTTTGCCCTACCCTAGAAGTGTAACAGTGCATTTTACTCGTCATTTCATGCGCTTCGAGATGCCGCATAGCCCAATACGCTATCTGACATAGGAGCGACGTAAATTGAACAAATGTGATAGAATTTCGCTTAATTCTTAAATTAACCATAATATAAAATGATCTAATGGGGTCTCTGATTGCCCTACCCTAGAAGATTAATAGTGCATTTCACTCGCCATTTCATGCGCTTTGAGATGCCGCTTAGCCCAATACGCTATCAGACATAGGAGCGACGTAAATTGAACAAATGTGATAGAATTTCGCTGAATTCTTATATTAACCAAAATATAAAATGATCTAATCGGGTCTCTGTTTGCCCTACCCTAGAAGATTAATAGTGCATTTCACTCGTCAGTTCATGCGCTTTGCGATGCCGCTTAGCCCAATATGCTATCTGAAATAGGAGCGACGTAAATTGAACAAATGTGATAGAATTTCGCTGAATTCTTATATTAACCAAAATATAAGATGATCTAATCGCGTCTCTGATTGCCCTATCATAGAAGTTTAATAGTGCATTTTACTCGTCATTCCACGCGCTTTAAGATGCCGCCTAGCCCAGTACGCTATCTGAAATAGGAGCAACGTAAATTGAACAAATGTGATAGAATTTCGCTGAATTCTTAAATTAACCATAATATAAAATGATCTAATGGGGTCTCTGTTTGCCCTACCCTAGAAGTTTAATAGTGCATTTTACTCACCATTTCTTGCGCTTTGAGATGCCGCTTAGCCCAATACGCTATCTGAAATAGGAGCGACGTAAGTTGAACAAATGTGATAGAATCACGCTGAATTCTTATATTAACCATAATATAAAATGATCTAAACGGGACTCTGATTGCCCTATCATAGAAGTTTAGTAGTGCATTTTACTCGCCCTTCCACGCGCTTTAAGATGCCGCCTAGCCCAGTACACTATCTGGAATAGGAGCGACGTATGTTGAACAAATGTGATAGAATTACGCTGAATTCTTATATTAACCGTAATATAAAATGATCTAATCGGGTCTCTGATTGCCCTATCATACAAGATTAAGAGTGCATTTTGCTCGCCATTCCACGCGCTTTAAGATGCCGCCTAGCCCAGTACGCTAGCTGAAATAGGAGCGACGTAAGTTGAACTAATGTGATAGAATTTTGCTGAATTCTTAAATTTATCATAATATAAAATGATCTAATCGGGTCTCTGTTTGCCTTATCCTAGAAGTTTAATAGTGCATTTTACTCGCCATTTCTTGCGCTTTGAGATGACGCTTAGCACAAGTCGCTATCTGAAATATGAGCGATGTAAGTTGAACAAATGTGATAGAATTTCGCTGAATTCTTATATTAACCTTAATGTAAAATGATCTAATCGGGTCTTTGATCGCCCTACCCTTGAAGTTTTATAGTGCATTTCACTCGTCATTTCATGCGCTTTGAGATGCCGCTTAGCCCAATAAGCTATCTGAAATAGGAGCGACGTAAATTGAACAAATGTGATAGAATTTCGCTGAATTCTTATATTAACCAAAATATGAAATGATCTAATCGGGTCTCTGATTGCCCTATCATAGAAGTTTAATAGTGCATTTTACTCGCCATTACACACGCTTTAAGATGCCGGCTAGCCCAGTACGCTATCTGAAATAGCAACGACGTAAATTGAACAAATGTGATAGAATTTTGCTGAATCCTTAAATTAACCATAATATAAAATGATCTAATCGGGTCTCTGATTGCCCTACCCTAGAAGTTTAATAGCGCATTTTACTCAGCATTTCATGCGCTTTGAGATGCCGCTTATCCCAATACGCTATCTGAAATAGGAGCGACGTAAATTAAACATATGTGATAGAATTTCGCTGAATTCTTATATTAACCAAAATATAAAATGATTTAATCGGGTCTCTGATTGCCCTATCATAGAAGTTTAATAGTGCATTTTACTCGCCATTCCTCGCGCTTTAAGATGCCGCCTATCCGGGTACGCTATCTGAAATAGGAGCGACGTAATTGAACAAATGTGATAGAATTTTGCTGAATTCTTAAATTAACCATAATATGAAATGACCTAATCGGGTATCTGTTTGCCCTACCCTAGAAGTTTAATAGTGCATTTCACTCGCCATTTCTTGCGCTTTGAGATGCCGCTTAGCCCAATACGCTATCTGAAATATCAGCGACGTAAATTGAACAAATGTGAGAGAATTTCGCTGAATTCTTAAATTAACCATAATATAAAATGATCTAATGTGGTCTCTGTTTGCCCTACTCTAGAAGTTTAATAGAGCATTTTACTCGCCATTTCTTGCGCTTTGAGATGCCGCTTAGCACAAGTCGCTATCTGAAATAGGAGCGATGTAAATTGAACAAGTGTGATAGAATTTCGCTGAATTCTTATATTAACCAAAATATAAAATGATCTAATCGGGTCTCTGATTGCCCTATCATAGAAGTTTAATAGTGCATTTTACTTGCCATTCCTCGCGCTTTAAGATGCCGCCTATCCGAGTACGCTATCTGAAATAGGAGCGACGTAAGTTGAACAAATGTGATAGAATAACGCTGAATTCTTATATTAACCGTAATATAAAATGGTCTAATCGGGTCTCCATTTGCCTTATCCTAGAAGTTTAATAGTGCATTTTACTCGCCATTTCATGCGCATGGAGATGCCGCTTAGCCCAATACGCTATTTGAAATGGGAGCGATGTAAATTGAACAAATGTGATAGAATTTCGCTGAATTCTTAAATAAACCATAATATGAAATGACCTAATCGGGTTTCTGTTCGCCCTACCCAAGAAGTTTAATAGTGCATTTCTCTCGTCATTTCATACGCTTTGAGATGCCGCTTAGCCCAATACGCTATCTGAAATAGGAGCCACGTAAATTGAACGAATGTGATAGAATTTTTCTGAATTCTTAAATAAACCATAATATGAAATGATCTAATCGGGTCTCTGTTTGCCTTACCCTAGAAGTTTAGCAGTGCATTTTACTCGCTATTTCATGCGCTTTGAGATGCCGCTTAGCCCAATATGCTATCTGAAATAGGAGCGACGTAAATTGAACAAATGTGATAGAATTTTGCCGAATTCTTAAATTAACCATAATATAAAATGATGTAATCGGCTCTCTGTTCGCCCTACCCAAGAAGTTTAATAGTGCATTTCACTCGTCAGTTCATGCGCTTTGCGATGCCGCTTAGCCCAATATGCTATCTGAAATAGGAGCGACGTAAATTGAACAAATGTGATAGAATTTCGCTGAATTCTTATATTAACCAAAATATAAGATGATCTAATCGGGTCTCTGATTGCCCTATCATAGAAGTTTAATAGTGCATTTTACTCGTCATTCCACGCGCTTTAAGATGCCGCCTAGCCCAGTACGCTATCTGAAATAGGAGCAACGTAAATTGAACAAATGTGATAGAATTTCGCTGAATTCTTAAATTAACCATAATATAAAATGATCTAATGGGGTCTCTGTTTGCCCTACCCTAGAAGTTTAATAGTGCATTTTACTCACCATTTCTTGCGCTTTGAGATGCCGCTTAGCCCAATACGCTATCTGAAATAGGAGCGACGTAAGTTGAACAAATGTGATAGAATCACGCTGAATTCTTATATTAACCATAATATAAAATGATCTAAACGGGACTCTGATTGCCCTATCATAGAAGTTTAGTAGTGCATTTTACTCGCCCTTCCACGCGCTTTAAGATGCCGCCTAGCCCAGTACACTATCTGGAATAGGAGCGACGTATGTTGAACAAATGTGATAGAATTACGCTGAATTCTTATATTAACCGTAATATAAAATGATCTAATCGGGTCTCTGATTGCCCTACCCTAGAAGTTTAATAGCGCATTTTACTCAGCATTTCATGCGCTTTGAGATGCCGCTTATCCCAATACGCTATCTGAAATAGGAGCGACGTAAATTAAACATATGTGATAGAATTTCGCTGAGTTCTTATATTAACCAAAATATAAAATGATTTAATCGGGTCTCTGATTGCCCTATCATAGAAGTTTAATAGTGCATTTTACTCGCCATTCCTCGCGCTTTAAGATGCCGCCTATCCGGGTACGCTATCTGAAATAGGAGCGACGTAAATTGAACAAATGTGATAGAATTTTGCTGAATTCTTAAATTAAACATAATATGAAATGACCTAATCGGGTATCTGTTTGCCCTACCCTAGAAGTTTAATAGTGCATTTTACTCGCCATTTCTTGCGCTTTGAGATGCCGCTTAGCCCAATACGCTATCTGAAATATCAGCGACGTAAATTGAACAAATGTGAGAGAATTTCGCTGAATTCTTAAATTAACCATAATATAAAATGATCTAATGTGGTCTCTGTTTGCCCTACTCTAGAAGTTTAATAGTGCATTTTACTCGCCATTCCTCGCGCTTTAAGATGCCGCCTATCCGGGTACGCTATCTGAAATTGGAGCGACGTAAATTGAACAAATGCGATAGAATTTTTCTGAATTCTTAAATTAACCATAATATGAAATGACCTAATCGGGTCTCTGTTTGCCCTACCCTAGAAGTTTAATAGTGCATTTTACTCGCCATTTCTTGCGCTTTGAGATGCCGCTTAGCCCAATACGCTATCTGAAATATCAGCGACGTAAATTGAACAAATGTGAGAGAATTTCGCTGAATTCTTAAATTAACCATATATAAAATGATCTAATGGGGTCTCTGTTTGCCCTACCCTAGAAGTTTAATAGTGCATTTTACTCGCCATTTCCTGCGCTTTGAGATGCCGCTTAGCACAAGTCGCTATCTGAAATAGGAGCGATGTAAATTGAACAAATGTGATAGAATTTCGCTGAATTCTTATATTAAACTTAATGTAAAATGATCTAATCGGGTCTTTGTTCGCCCTACCCAAGAAGTTTAATAGTGCATTTCACTCGTCAATTCATGCGCTTTGCGATGCCGCTTAGCCCAGTACGCTATCTGAAATAGGAACGACGTAAATTGAACAAATGTGATAGAATTTCGCTGAATTCTTATATTAACCAAAATATAAAATGATCTAATCGGGTCTCTGATTGCCCTATCATAGAAGTTTAATAGTGCATTTTACTTGCCATTCCTCGCGCTTTAAGATGCCGCCTATCCGAGTACGCTATCTGAAATAGGAGCGACGTAAGTTGAACAAATGTGATAGAATAACGCTGAATTCTTATATTAACCGTAATATAAAATGGTCTAATCGGGTCTCCATTCGCCTTATCCTAGAAGTTTAATAGTGCATTTTACTCGCCATTTCATGCGCATGGAGATGCCGCTTAGCCCAATACGCTATTTGAAATAGGAGCGATGTAAATTGAACAAATGTGATAGAATTTCGCTGAATTCTTAAATTAACCATAATATGAAATGACCTAATCGGGTTTCTGTTCGCCCTACCCAAGAAGTTTAATAGTGCATTTCTCTCGTCATTTCATACGCTTTGAGATGCCGCTTAGCCCAATACGCTATCTGAAATAGGAGCGACGTAAATTGAACAAATGTGATAGAATTTCCCTGAAATCTTATATTAAACAATACATAAAATGATCTAAACGGGACTCTGATTGCCCTACCATAGAAGTTTAGTAGTGCATTTTACTCGCCCTTCGACGCGCTTTAAGATGCCGCCTAGCCCAGTACACTATCTGAAATAGGAGCGACGTATGTTGAACAAATGTGATAGAATTACGCTGAATTCTTATATTAACCGTAATATAAAATGATCTAATCGGGTCTCTGTTTGCCTTACCCTAGAAGTTTAGTAGTGCATTTTACTCGCCATTTCATGCGCTTTGAGATGCCGCTTAGCCCAATACGCTATCTGAAATAGGAGCGACGTAAATTGAACAAATGTGATAGAATTACGCTGAATCCTTATATTAACCAAAATATAAAATGATCTAATCGGGTCTCTGATTGCCCTATTATAGAAGTTTAATAGTGCATTTTACTCGCCATTCCACGCGCTTTAAGATGCCGCCTAGCCCAGTATGCTATCTGAAATAGGAACGACGTAAATTGAACAAATGTGATAGAATTTTGCTGAATTCTTAAATTAACCATAATATAAAATGATCTAATCGGGTCTCTATGTGCCCAACCCTAGAAGCTTAATAGTGCATTTTACTCGCCATTTCTTGCGCTTTGAGATGCCGCTTAGCCCAATACGCTATCTGAAAAAGGAGCGACGTAAATTGAACAAATGTGATAGAATTTTGCTGAATTCTTAAATTGACCATAATATAAAATGATGTAATCGGGTCTCTGTTCGCCCTACCCAAGAAGTTTAATAGTGCATTTCTCTCGTCATGTCATGCGCTTTGAGATGCCGCTTAGCCCAATAGCTATCTGAAATAGGAGCGACGTAAATTGAACAAATGTGATAGAATTTCCCTGAAATCTTATATTAAAGGAAATATAAAATGATTTAAACGGGACTCTGATTGCCCTATCATAGACGTTTAGTAGTGCATTTTACTCGCCCTTCCACGCGCTTTAAGATGCCGCCTAGCCCAGTACACTATCTGAAATAGGAGCGACGTAAATTGAAAAAATGTGATAGAATTTCGCTGAATTCTTATATTAACCAAAATATAAAATGATCTAATGGGGTCTCTGTTTGCCCTACCCTAGAAGTTTAATAGTGCATTTTACTCGCCATTTCTTGGGCTTTGAGATGCCGCTTAGCCCAATACGCTATCTGAAATAGGAGCGACGTAAAATGAACAAATGTGATAGGATTTCGCTGAATTCTTAAATTAACCATAATATAAAATGATCTAATCGGGTCTCTATGTGCCCAACCCTAGAAGCTTAATAGTGCATTTTACTCGCCATTTCTTGCGCTTTGAGATGCCGCTTAGCCCAATACGCTATCTGAAATAGGAGCGACGTATGTTGAACAAATGTGATAGAATTTCCCTGAATTCTTATATTAACCTTAATGTAAAATGATCTAATCGGGTCTCTGTTTGCACTACCCTAGAAGTTTAATAGTGCATTTTATTCGACATTTCTTGCGCTTTGAGATGCCGCTTAGTCCAATACGCTATCTGAAATATCAGCGACGTAAATTGAACAAATGTGAGAGAATTTCGCTGAATTCTTATATTAACCAAAATATAAAATGATCTAATCGGGTCTCTGATTGCCCTATCATAGAAGTTTAGTAGTGCATTTTACTCGCCCTTCCACGCGCTTTGAGATGCCGCATAGCCCAGTACGCTATCTGAAATAGGAACGACGTAAATTGAACTAATGTGATAGAATTTTGCTGAATTCTTAAATTAACCATGATATAAAATGATCTAATGGGGTCTCTGTTTGCCCTACCCTAGAAGTTTAATAGTGCATTTTACTCGTTATTTCATGCGCTTTGAGATGCCGCTTAGCACAATACGCTATCTGAAATAGGAGCGATGTAAATTGATCAAATGTGATAGAATTTCGCTGAATTCTTTTATTAACCATAACGTAAAATGATCTAATCGGGTCCCTGTTCGCCCTAGCGTAGAAGCTTAGTTGTGCATTTTATTCGTCATTTCTTGCGCTTTGAGATGCCGCTTAGCCCAATACGCTATCTGAAATAGGAGCGACGTAAATTGAACAAATGTGATAGAATTTTGCTGAATTCTTATATTAACCAAAATATAAAATGATCTAATCGGGTCTCTGTTTGCCCTACCCTAGAAGATTAATAGTGCATTTCACTCGTCATTTCATGCGCTTTGAGATGCCGCTGAGCCCAATACGCTACCTGAAATAGGAGCCACGTAAATTGAACGAATGTGATAGAATTTTTCTGAATTCTTAAATAAACCATAATATGAAATGATCTAATCGGGTCTCTGTTTGCCTTACCCTAGAAGTTTAGCAGTGCATTTTACTCGCTATTTCATGCGCTTTGAGATGCCGCTTAGCCCAATATGCTATCTGAAATAGGAGCGACGTAAATTGAACAAATGTGATAGAATTTTGCCGAATTCTTAAATTAACCATAATATAAAATGATGTAATCGGCTCTCTGTTCGCCCTACCCAAGAAGTTTAATAGTGCATTTCACTCGTCAGTTCATGCGCTTTGCGATGCCGCTTAGCCCAATATGCTATCTGAATAGGAGCGACGTAAATTGAACAAATGTGATAGAATTTCGCTGAATTCTTATATTAACCAAAATATAAGATGATCTAATCGCGGTCTCTGATTGCCCTATCATAGAAGTTTAATAGTGCATTTTACTCGTCATTCCACGCGCTTTAAGATGCCGCCTAGCCCAGTACGCTATCTGAAATAGGAGCAACGTAAATTGAACAAATGTGATAGAATTTCGCTGAATTCTTAAATTAACCATAATATAAAATGATCTAATGGGGTCTCTGTTTGCCCTACCCTAGAAGTTTAATAGTGCATTTTACTCACCATTTCTTGCGCTTTGAGATGCCGCTTAGCCCAATACGCTATCTGAAATAGGAGCGACGTAAGTTGAACAAATGTGATAGAATCACGCTGAATTCTTATATTAACCATAATATAAAATGATCTAAACGGGACTCTGATTGCCCTATCATAGAAGTTTAGTAGTGCATTTTACTCGCCCTTCCACGCGCTTTAAGATGCCGCCTAGCCCAGTACACTATCTGGAATAGGAGCGACGTATGTTGAACAAATGTGATAGAATTACGCTGAATTCTTATATTAACCGTAATATAAAATGATCTAATCGGGTCTCTGATTGCCCTATCATACAAGATTAAGAGTGCGTTTTGCTCGCCATTCCACGCGCTTTAAGATGCCGCCTAGCCCAGTACGCTAGCTGAAATAGGAGCGACGTAAGTTGAACTAATGTGATAGAATTTTGCTGAATTCTTAAATTTATCATAATATAAAATGATCTAATCGGGTCTCTGTTTGCCTTATCCTAGAAGTTTAATAGTGCATTTTACTCGCCATTTCTTGCGCTTTGAGATGACGCTTAGCACAAGTCGCTATCTGAAATAGGAGCGATGTAAGTTGAACAAATGTGATAGAATTTCGCTGAATTCTTATATTAACCTTAATGTAAAATGATCTAATCGGGTCTTTGATCGCCCTACCCTTGAAGTTTAATAGTGCATTTCACTCGTCATTTCATGCGCTTTGAGATGCCGCTTAGCCCAATAAGCTATCTGAAATAGGAGCGACGTAAATTGAACAAATGTGATAGAATTTCGCTGAATTCTTATATTAACCAAATATGAAATGATCTAATCGGGTCTCTGATTGCCCTATCATAGAAGTTTAATAGTGCATTTACTCGCCATTACACACGCTTTAAGATGCCGGCTAGCCCAGTACGCTATCTGAAATAGGAACGACGTAAATTGAACAAATGTGATAGAATTTCGCTGAATTCTTATATTAACCAAAATATAAAATGATCTAATCGGGCCTCTGATTGCCCTATCATAGAAGTTTAATAGTGCATTTTACTCGCCATTCCGCGCGCTTTAAGTTGCCGCCTAGCCCAGTATGCTATCTGAAATAGCAACGACGTAAATTGAACAAATGTGATAGAATTTTGCTGAATCCTTAAATTAACCATAATATAAAATGATCTAATCGGGTCTCTGATTGCCCTACCCCAGAAGTTTAATAGCGCATTTTACTCAGCATTTCATGCGCTTTGAGATGCCGCTTATCCCAATACGCTATCTGAAATAGGAGCGACGTAAATTAAACATATGTGATAGAATTTCGCTGAATTCTTATATTAACCAAAATATAAAATGATTTAATCGGGTCTCTGATTGCCCTATCATAGAAGTTTAATAGTGCATTTTACTCGCCATTCCTCGCGCTTTAAGATGCCGCCTATCCGGGTACGCTATCTGAAATAGGAGCGACGTAAATTGAACAAATGTGATAGAATTTTGCTGAATTCTTAAATTAACCATAATATGAAATGACCTAATCGGGTATCTGTTTGCCCTACCCTAGAAGTTTAATAGTGCATTTCACTCGCCATTTCTTGCGCTTTGAGATGCCGCTTAGCCCAATACGCTATCTGAAATATCAGCGACGTAAATTGAACAAATGTGAGAGAATTTCGCTGAATTCTTAAATTAACCATAATATAAAATGATCTAATGTGGTCTCTGTTTGCCCTACTCTAGAAGTTTAATAGTGCATTTTACTCGCCATTTCTTGCGCTTTGAGATGCCGCTTAGCACAAGTCGCTATCTGAAATAGGAGCGATGTAAATTGAACAAGTGTGATAGAATTTCGCTGAATTCTTATATTAACCAAAATATAAAATGATCTAATCGGGTCTCTGATTGCCCTATCATAGAAGTTTAATAGTGCATTTTACTTGCCATTCCTCGCGCTTTAAGATGCCGCCTATCCGAGTACGCTATCTGAAATAGGAGCGACGTAAGTTGAACAATGTGATAGAATAACGCTGAATTCTTATATTAACCGTAATATAAAATGGTCTAATCGGGTCTCCATTTGCCTTATCCTAGAAGTTTAATAGTGCATTTTACTCGCCATTTCATGCGCATGGAGATGCCGCTTAGCCCAATACGCTATTTGAAATAGGAGCGATGTAAATTGAACAAATGTGATAGAATTTCGCTGAATTCTTAAATAAACCATAATATGAAATGACCTAATCGGGTTTCTGTTCGCCCTACCCAAGAAGTTTAATAGTGCATTTCTCTCGTCATTTCATACGCTTTGAGATGCCGCTTAGCCCAATAGCTATCTGAAATAGGAGCGACGTAAATTGAACAAATGTGATAGAATTTCCCTGAAATCTTATATTAAAGGAAATATAAAATGATTTAAAACGGGGACTCTGATTGCCCTATCATAGACGTTTAGTAGTGCATTTTACTCGCCCTTCCACGCGCTTTAAGATGCCGCCTAGCCCAGTACACTATCTGAAATAGGAGCGACGTAAATTGAAAAAATGTGATAGAATTTCGCTGAATTCTTATATTAACCAAAATATAAAATGATCTAATGGGGTCTCTGTTTGCCCTACCCTAGAAGTTTAATAGTGCATTTTACT
Source organism: Macropis europaea (assembly GCA_916610135.2). Lineage (NCBI taxonomy): Eukaryota > Metazoa > Arthropoda > Insecta > Hymenoptera > Melittidae > Macropis > Macropis europaea. The sequence continues at coordinate 133,359 of CAKAJE020000275.1, forward strand.
CGCCATTTCTTGGGCTTTGAGATGCCGCTTAGCCCAATACGCTATCTGAAATAGGAGCGACGTAAAATGAACAAATGTGATAGGATTTCGCTGAATTCTTAAATTAACCATAATATAAAATGATCTAATCGGGTCTCTATGTGCCCAACCCTAGAAGCTTAATAGTGCATGTTACTCGCCATTTCTTGTGCTTTGAGATGCCGCTTAGCCCAATACGCTATCAGAAATAGGAGCGACGTATGTTGAACAAATGTGATAGAATTTCCCTGAATTCTTATATTAACCTTAATGTAAAATGATCTAATCGGGTCTCTGTTTGCACTACCCTAGAAGTTTAATAGTGCATTTTACTCGACATTTCTTGCGCTTTGAGATGCCGCTTAGTCCAATACGCTATCTGAAATATCAGCGACGTAAATTGAACAAATGTGAGAGAATTTCGCTGAATTCTTATATTAACCAAAATATAAAATGATCTAATCGGGTCTCTGATTGCCCTATCATAGAAGTTTAGTAGTGCATTTTACTCGCCCTTCCACGCGCTTTGAGATGCCGCATAGCCCAGTACGCTATCTGAAATAGGAACGACGTAAATTGAACTAATGTGATAGAATTTTGCTGAATTCTTAAATTAACCATGATATAAAATGATCTAATGGGGTCTCTGTTTGCCCTACCCTAGAAGTTTAATAGTGCATTTTACTCGTTATTTCAGGCGCTTTGAGATGCCGCTTAGCACAATACGCTATCTGAAATAGGAGCGATGTAAATTGATCAAATGTGATAGAATTTCGCTGAATTCTTTTATTAACCATAACGTAAAATGATCTAATCGGGTCTCTGTTCGCCCTAGCGTAGAAGCTTAGTTGTGCATTTTATTCGTCATTTCTTGCGCTTTGAGATGCCGCTTAGCCCAATACGCTATCTGAAATAGGAGCGACGTAAATTGAACAAATGTGATAGAATTTTGCTGAATTCTTATATTAACCAAAATATAAAATGATCTAATCGGGTCTCTGTTTGCCCTACCCTAGAAGATTAATAGTGCATTTCACTCGTCATTTCATGCGCTTTGAGATGCCGCTGAGCCCAATACGCTATCTGAAATAGGAGCCACGTAAATTGAACGAATGTGATAGAATTTTTCTGAATTCTTAAATAAACCATAATATGAAATGATCTAATCGGGTCTCTGTTTGCCTTACCCTAGAAGTTTAGCAGTGCATTTTACTCGCTATTTCATGCGCTTTGAGATGCCGCTTAGCCCAATATGCTATCTGAAATAGGAGCGACGTAAATTGTACAAATGTGATAGAATTTTGCCGAATTCTTAAATTAACCATAATATAAAATGATCTAATGGGGTCTCTGTTTGCCCTACCCTAGAAGTTTAATAGTGCATTTTACTCACCATTTCTTGCGCTTTGAGATGCCGCTTAGCCCAATACGCTATCTGAAATAGGAGCGACGTAAGTTGAACAAATGTGATAGAATCACGCTGAATTCTTATATTAACCATAATATAAAATGATCTAAACGGGACTCTGATTGCCCTATCATAGAAGTTTAGTAGTGCATTTTACTCGCCCTTCCACGCGCTTTAAGATGCCGCCTAGCCCAGTACACTATCTGGAATAGGAGCGACGTATGTTGAACAAATGTGATAGAATTACGCTGAATTCTTATATTAACCGTAATATAAAATGATCTAATCGGGTCTCTGATTGCCCTATCATACAAGATTAAGAGTGCATTTTGCTCGCCATTCCACGCGCTTTAAGATGCCGCCTAGCCCAGTACGCTAGCTGAAATAGGAGCGACGTAAGTTGAACTAATGTGATAGAATTTTGCTGAATTCTTAAATTAATCATAATATAAAATGATCTAATCGGGTCTCTGTTTGCCTTATCCTAGAAGTTTAATAGTGCATTTTACTCGCCATTTCTTGCGCTTTGAGATGACGCTTAGCACAAGTCGCTATCTGAAATAGGAGCGATGTAAGTTGAACAAATGTGATAGAATTTCGCTGAATTCTTATATTAACCTTAATGTAAAATGATCTAATCGGGTCTTTGATCGCCCTACCCTTGAAGTTTAATAGTGCATTTCACTCGTCATTTCATGCGCTTTGAGATGCCGCTTAGCCCAATAAGCTATCTGAAATAGGAGCGACGTAAATTGAACAAATGTGATAGAATTTCGCTGAATTCTTATATTAACCAAAATATAAAATGATCTAATCGGGCCTCTGATTGCCCTATCATAGAAGTTTAATAGTGCATTTTACTCGCCATTCCGCGCGCTTTAAGTTGCCGCCTAGCCCAGTATGCTATCTGAAATAGGAACGACGTAAATTGAACAAATGTGATAGAATTTTGCTGAATCCTTAAATTAACCATAATATAAAATAATCTAATCGGGTCTCTGATTGCCCTACCCTAGAAGTTTAATAGCGCATTTTACTCAGCATTTCATGCGCTTTGAGATGCCGCTTATCCCAATACGCTATCTGAAATAGGAGCGACGTAAATTAAACATATGTGATAGAATTTCGCTGAGTTCTTATATTAACCAAAATATAAAATGATTTAATCGGGTCTCTGATTGCCCTATCATAGAAGTTTAATAGTGCATTTTACTCGCCATTCCTCGCGCTTTAAGATGCCGCCTATCCGGGTACGCTATCTGAAATAGGAGCGACGTAAATTGAACAAATGTGATAGAATTTTGCTGAATTCTTAAATTAACCATAATATGAAATGACCTAATCGGGTATCTGTTTGCCCTACCCTAGAAGTTTAATAGTGCATTTTACTCGCCATTTCTTGCGCTTTGAGATGCCGCTTAGCCCAATACGCTATCTGAAATATCAGCGACGTAAATTGAACAAATGTGAGAGAATTTCGCTGAATTCTTAAATTAACCATAATATAAAATGATCTAATGTGGTCTCTGTTTGCCCTACTCTAGAAGTTTAATAGTGCATTTTACTCGCCATTCCTCGCGCTTTAAGATGCCGCCTATCCGGGTACGCTATCTGAAATTGGAGCGACGTAAATTGAACAAACGCGATAGAATTTTTCTGAATTCTTAAATTAACCATAATATGAAATGACCTAATCGGGTCTCTGTTTGCCCTACCCTAGAAGTTTAATAGTGCATTTTACTCGCCATTTCTTGCGCTTTGAGATGCCGCTTAGCCCAATACGCTATCTGAAATATCAGCGACGTAAATTGAACAAATGTGAGAGAATTTCGCTGAATTCTTAAATTAACCATAATATAAAATGATCTAATGGGGTCTCTGTTTGCCCTACCCTAGAAGTTTAATAGTGCATTTTACTCGCCATTTCCTGCGCTTTGAGATGCCGCTTAGCACAAGTCGCTATCTGAAATAGGAGCGATGTAAATTGAACAAATGTGATAGAATTTCGCTGAATTCTTATATTAAACTTAATGTAAAATGATCTAATCGGGTCTTTGTTCGCCCTACCCAAGAAGTTTAATAGTGCATTTCACTCGTCAATTCATGCGCTTTGCGATGCCGCTTAGCCCAGTACGCTATCTGAAATAGGAACGACGTAAATTGAACAAATGTGATAGAATTTCGCTGAATTCTTATATTAACCAAAATATAAAATGATCTAATCGGGTCTCTGATTGCCCTATCATAGAAGTTTAATAGTGCATTTTACTTGCCATTCCTCGCGCTTTAAGATGCCGCCTATCCGAGTACGCTATCTGAAATAGGAGCGACGTAAGTTGAACAAATGTGATAGAATAACGCTGAATTCTTATATTAACCGTAATATAAAATGGTCTAATCGGGTCTCCATTTGCCTTATCCTAGAAGTTTAATAGTGCATTTTACTCGCCATTTCATGCGCATGGAGATGCCGCTTAGACCAATACGCTATTTGAAATAGGAGCGATGTAAATTGAACAAATGTGATAGAATTTCGCTGAATTCTTAAATTAACCATAATATGAAATGACCTAATCGGGTTTCTGTTCGCCCCACCCAAGAAGTTTAATAGTGCATTTCTCTCGTCATTTCATACGCTTTGAGATGCCGCTTAGCCCAATACGCTATCTGAAATAGGAGCGACGTAAATTGAACAAATGTGATAGAATTTCCCTGAAATCTTATATTAAACAATACATAAAATGATCTAAACGGGACTCTGATTGCCCTACCATAGAAGTTTAGTAGTGCATTTTACTCGCCCTTCGACGCGCTTTAAGATGCCGCCTAGCCCAGTACACTATCTGAAATAGGAGCGACGTATGTTGAACAAATGTGATAGAATTACGCTGAATTCTTATATTAACCGTAATATAAAATGATCTAATCGGGTCTCTGTTTGCCTTACCCTAGAAGTTTAGTAGTGCATTTTACTCGCCATTTCATGCGCTTTGAGATGCCGCTTAGCCCAATACGCTATCTGAAATAGGAGCGACGTAAATTGAACAAATGTGATAGAATTACGCTGAATCCTTATATTAACCAAAATATAAAATGATCTAATCGGGTCTCTGATTGCCCTATTATAGAAGTTTAATAGTGCATTTTACTCGCCATTCCACGCGCTTTAAGATGCCGCCTAGCCCAGTATGCTATCTGAAATAGGAACGACGTAAATTGAACAAATGTGATAGAATTTTGCTGAATTCTTAAATTAACCATAATATAAAATGATCTAATCGGGTCTCTATGTGCCCAACCCTAGAAGCTTAATAGTGCATTTTACTCGCCATTTCTTGCGCTTTGAGATGCCGCTTAGCCCAATACGCTATCTGAAATAGGAGCGACGTAAATTGAACAAATGTGATAGAATTTTGCTGAATTCTTAAATTGACCATAATATAAAATGATGTAATCGGGTCTCTGTTCGCCCTACCCAAGAAGTTTAATAGTGCATTTCTCTCGTCATTTCATGCGCTTTGAGATGCCGCTTAGCCCAATAGCTATCTGAAATAGGAGCGACGTAAATTGAACAAATGTGATAGAATTTCCCTGAAATCTTATATTAAAGGAAATATAAAATGATTTAAACGGGACTCTGATTGCCCTATCATAGACGTTTAGCAGTGCATTTTACTCGCCCGTCCACGCGCTTTAAGATGCCGCCTAGCACAGTACACTATCTGAAATAGGAGCGACGTAAATTGAAAAAATGTGATAGAATTTCGCTGAATTCTTATATTGACCAAAATATAAAATGATCTAATGGGGTCTCTGTTTGCCCTACCCTAGAAGTTTAATAGTGCATTTTACTCGCCATTTCTTGCGCTTTGAGATGCCGCTTAGCCCAATACGCTATCTGAAATAGGAGCGACGTAAAATGAACAAATGTGACAGGATTTCGCTGAATTCTTAAATTAACCATAATATAAAATGATCTAATCGGGTCTCTATGTGCCCAACCCTAGAAGCTTAATAGTGCATTTTACTCGCCATTTCTTGCGCTTTGAGATGCCGCTTAGCCCAATACGCTATCTGAAATAGGAGCGACGTATGTTGAACAAATGTGATAGAATTTCCCTGAATTCTTATATTAACCTTAATGTAAAATGATCTAATCGGGTCTCTGTTTGCACTACCCTAGAAGTTTAATAGTGCATTTTACTCGACATTTCTTGCGCTTTGAGATGCCGCTTAGTCCAATACGCTATCTGAAATATCAGCGACGTAAATTGAACAAATGTGAGAGAATTTCGCTGAATTCTTATATTAACCAAAATATAAAATGATCTAATCGGGTCTCTGATTGCCCTATCATAGAAGTTTAGTAGTGCATTTTACTCGCCCTTCCACGCGCTTTGAGATGCCGCATAGCCCAGTACGCTATCTGAAATGGGAACGACGTAAATTGAACTAATGTGATAGAATTTTGCTGAATTCTTAAATTAACCATGATATAAAATGATCTAATGGGGTCTCTGTTTGCCCTACCCTAGAAGTTTAATAGTGCATTTTACTCGTTATTTCATGCGCTTTGAGATGTCGCTTAGCACAATACGCTATCTGAAATAGGAGCGATGTAAATTGATCAAATGTGATAGAATTTCGCTGAATTCTTTTATTAACCATAACGTAAAATGATCTAATCGGGTCTCTGTTCGCCCTAGCGTAGAAGCTTAGTTGTGCATTTTATTCGTCATTTCTTGCGCTTTGAGATGCCGCTTAGCCCAATACGCTATCTGAAATAGGAGCGACGTAAATTGAACAAATGTGATAGAATTTTGCTGAATTCTTATATTAATCAAAATATAAAATGATCTAATCGGGTCTCTGTTTGCCGTACCCTAGAAGTTTAATAGTGCATTTTACTCGCCATTTCTCGCGCTTTGAGATGCCGCTTAGCCCAATACGCTATCTGAAATATCAGCGACGTAAATTGAACAAATATGAGAGAATTTCGCTGAATTATTATATTAACCAAAATATAAAATAATCTAATCGGGTCTCTGATTTCCCTATCATAGAAGTTTAGTAGTGCATTTGGCTCGCCATTTCATACGCTTTGAGATGCCGCTTAGCCAAATACGCTATCTGAAATAGGAGCGACGTAAATTGAACAAATGTGATAGAATTTCCCTGAAATCTTATATTAAACAATACATAAAATGATCTAAACGGGACTCTGATTGCCCTACCATAGAAGTTTAGTAGTGCATTTTACTCGCCCTTCGACGCGCTTTAAGATGCCGCCTAGCCCAGTACACTATCTGAAATAGGAGCGACGTATGTTGAACAAATGTGATAGAATTACGCTGAATTCTTATATTAACCGTAATATAAAATGATCTAATCGGGTCTCTGTTTGCCTTACCCTAGAAGTTTAGTAGTGCATTTTACTCGCCATTTCATGCGCTTTGAGATGCCGCTTAGCCCAATACGCTATCTGAAATAGGAGCGACGTAAATTGAACAAATGTGATAGAATTACGCTGAATCCTTATATTAACCAAAATATAAAATGATCTAATCGGGTCTCTGATTGCCCTATTATAGAAGTTTAATAGTGCATTTTACTCGCCATTCCACGCGCTTTAAGATGCCGCCTAGCCCAGTATGCTATCTGAAATAGGAACGACGTAAATTGAACAAATGTGATAGAATTTTGCTGAATTCTTAAATTAACCATAATATAAAATGATCTAATCGGGTCTCTATGTGCCCAACCCTAGAAGCTTAATAGTGCATTTTACTCGCCATTTCTTGCGCTTTGAGATGCCGCTTAGCCCAATACGCTATCTGAAATAGGAGCGACGTAAATTGAACAAATGTGATAGAATTTTGCTGAATTCTTAAATTGACCATAATATAAAATGATGTAATCGGGTCTCTGTTCGCCCTACCCAAGAAGTTTAATAGTGCATTTCTCTCGTCATTTCATGCGCTTTGAGATGCCGCTTAGCCCAATAGCTATCTGAAATAGGAGCGACGTAAATTGAACAAATGTGATAGAATTTCCCTGAAATCTTATATTAAAGGAAATATAAAATGATTTAAACGGGACTCTGATTGCCCTATCATAGACGTTTAGCAGTGCATTTTACTCGCCCGTCCACGCGCTTTAAGATGCCGCCTAGCACAGTACACTATCTGAAATAGGAGCGACGTAAATTGAAAAAATGTGATAGAATTTCGCTGAATTCTTATATTGACCAAAATATAAAATGATCTAATGGGGTCTCTGTTTGCCCTACCCTAGAAGTTTAATAGTGCATTTTACTCGCCATTTCTTGGGCTTTGAGATGCCGCTTAGCCCAATACGCTATCTGAAATAGGAGCGACGTAAAATGAACAAATGTGACAGGATTTCGCTGAATTCTTAAATTAACCATAATATAAAATGATCTAATCGGGTCTCTATGTGCCCAACCCTAGAAGCTTAATAGTGCATTTTACTCGCCATTTCTTGCGCTTTGAGATGCCGCTTAGCCCAATACGCTATCTGAAATAGGAGCGACGTATGTTGAACAAATGTGATAGAATTTCCCTGAATTCTTATATTAACCTTAATGTAAAATGATCTAATCGGGTCTCTGTTTGCCCTACCCTAGAAGTTTAATAGTGCATTTTACTCGACATTTCTTGCGCTTTGAGATGCCGCTTAGTCCAATACGCTATCTGAAATATCAGCGACGTAAATTGAACAAATGTGAGAGAATTTCGCTGAATTCTTATATTAACCAAAATATAAAATGATCTAATCGGGTCTCTGATTGCCCTATCATAGAAGTTTAGTAGTGCATTTTACTCGCCCTTCCACGCGCTTTGAGATGCCGCATAGCCCAGTACGCTATCTGAAATGGGAACGACGTAAATTGAACTAATGTGATAGAATTTTGCTGAATTCTTAAATTAACCATGATATAAAATGATCTAATGGGGTCTCTGTTTGCCCTACCCTAGAAGTTTAATAGTGCATTTTACTCGTTATTTCATGCGCTTTGAGATGTCGCTTAGCACAATACGCTATCTGAAATAGGAGCGATGTAAATTGATCAAATGTGATAGAATTTCGCTGAATTCTTTTATTAACCATAACGTAAAATGATCTAATCGGGTCTCTGTTCGCCCTAGCGTAGAAGCTTAGTTGTGCATTTTATTCGTCATTTCTTGCGCTTTGAGATGCCGCTTAGCCCAATACGCTATCTGAAATAGGAGCGACGTAAATTGAACAAATGTGATAGAATTTTGCTGAATTCTTATATTAACCAAAATATAAAATGATCTAATCGGGTCTCTGTTTGCCGTACCCTAGAAGTTTAATAGTGCATTTTACTCGCCATTTCTCGCGCTTTGAGATGCCGCTTAGCCCAATACGCTATCTGAAATATCAGCGACGTAAATTGAACAAATATGAGAGAATTTCGCTGAATTATTATATTAACCAAAATATAAAATAATCTAATCGGGTCTCTGATTTCCCTATCATAGAAGTTTAGTAGTGCATTTGGCTCGCCATTTCATGCGCTTTGAGATGCCGCTTAGCCCAATACGCTATCTGAAATAGGGGCGACGTAAATTGAACAAATGTGATAGAATTACTCTGAATTCTTATATTAACCGTAATATAAAATGATCTAATCGGGTCTCTGTTTGCCTTACCCTAGAAGTTTAATAGTGCATTTTACTCGCCATTTCATGCGCTTTGAGATGCCGCTTCGCCCAATACGCTATCTGAAATAGGAGCGACGTAAATTGAACAAATGTGATAGAATTTCGCTGAATTCTTATATTAACCAAAATATAAAATGATCTAATCGGGTCTCTGATTGCCCTATCATAGAAGTTTAATAGTGCATTTTACTCGCCATTCCACGCGCTTTAAGGTGCCGCCTAGCCCAGTACGCTATCTGAAATAGGAGCGACGTATGTTGAACAAATGTGATAGAATTTCGCTGAATTCTTATATTAACCAAAATATAAAATGATCTAATCGGGTCTCTGATTGCCCTATCATAGAAGTTTAATAGTGCATTTTACGCGACATTTCTTGCGCTTTGAGATGCCGCTTAGTCCAATACGCTATCTGAAATATCAGCGACGTAAATTGAACAAATATGAGAGAATTTCGCTGAATTATTATATTAACCAAAATATAAAATAATCTAATCGGGTCTCTGATTTCCCTATCATAGAAGTTTAGTAGTGCATTTGACTCGCCATTTCATGCGCTTTGAGATGCCGCTTAGCCCAATACGCTATCTGAAATAGGGGCGACGTAAATTGAACAAATGTGATAGAATTACTCTGAATTCTTATATTAACCGTAATATAAAATGATCTAATCGGGTCTCTGTTTGCCTTACCCTAGAAGTTTAATAGTGCATTTTACTAGCCATTTCATGCGCTTTGAGATGCCGCTTAGCCCAATACGCTATCTGAAATAGGAGCGACGTAAATTGAACAAATGTGATAGAATTTCCATGAATTCTTATATTAAACAAAATATAAAATGATCTAAACGGGACTCTGATTGCCCTATCATAGAAGTTTAGTAGTGCATTTTACTCGCCCTTCCACGCGCTTTAAGATGCCGCCTAGCCCAGTACACTATCTGCAATAGGAGCTACGTATGTTGAACAAATGTGATATAATTACTCTGAATTCTTATATTAACCGTAATATTAAATGATCTAATCGGGTCTCGGTTTGCCTTACCCTAGAAGTTTAATAGTGCGTTTTACTCGCCATTTCATGCGCTTTGAGATGCCGCTTAGCCCAATACGCTATCTGCAACATGAGCGACGTAAATTGAACAAATGTGATAGAATTTCGCTGAATTCTTAAATTAACCGTAATGTAAAATGTTCTAATCGGGTCTCTGTTTGCCCTACCCTAGAAGTTTAATAGTTCATTTTACTCGCCATTTCTTGCGCTTTGAGATGCCGCTTAGCCCAATACGCTATCTGAAATATCAGCGACGTAAATTGAACAAATGTGAGAGTATCTCGCTGAATTCTTATATTAACCAAAATATAAAATGATCTAATCGGGTCTATGATTGCCCTATCATAGAAGTTTAGTAGTGCATTTTACTCGCCCTTCCACGCGCTTTAAGATGCCGCCTAGCCCAGTACACTATCTGGAATGGGAGCGACGTATGTTGAACAAATGTGATAGAATTACGCTGAATTCTTATATTAACCGTAATATAAAATGATCTAATCGGGTCTCTGATTGCCCTATCATACAAGATTAAGAGTGCATTTTGCTCGCCATTCCACGCGCTTTAAGATGCCGCCTAGCCCAGTACGCTAGCTGAAATAGGAGCGACGTAAGTTGAACTAATGTGATAGAATTTTGCGGAATTCTTAAATTAACCATAATATAAAATGATCTAATCGGGTCTCTGTTTGCCTTATCCTAGAAGTTTAATAGTGCATTTTACTCGCCATTTCATGCGCTTTGAGATGCCGCTTAGCCCAATACGCTATCTGAAATAGGAGTTACGTAAGTTGAACACATGTGACAGAATTACGCTGAATTCTTATATTTACCGTAATATAGAATGATCTAATCGGTTCTCCGATTGCCCTACCATAGAAGTTTAATGGCGCATTTTACTCGCCATTCCACGCGCTTTAAGTTGCCGCCTAGCCCAGTACGCTATCTGAAATAGGAGCTACGTAAGTTGAACAAATGTGACAGAATTACGCTGAATTCTTATATTTACCGTAATATAAAATGATCTAATCGGGTCTCTGTTTGCCTTATCCTAGAAGTTTAATAGTGCATTTTACTCATATTTCATGCGCTTTGAGATGCCGCTTAGCACAATACGCTATCTGAAATAGGAGCGACGTAAATTGAACAAATGTGATAGAATTTCTCTGAATTCTTATATTAACCTCAATGTAAAATGATCTAATCGGGTCTTCGTTCGCCCTACCGTAGAAGTTTAATACTGCATTTCACTCGTCATTTCATGCGCTTTGAGATTACGCTTAGCCCAATAAGCTATCTGAAATAAGAGCGACGTAAATTGAACAAATGTGATAGAATTTCGCTGAATTCTTATATTAACCAAAATATGAAATGATCTGATCGGGTCTCTGATTGCCCTATCATAGAAGTTTAATAGTGCATTTTACTCGCCATTACACGCGCTTTAAGATGCCGCCTAGCCCAGTACGCTATCAGAAATAGGAACGACGTAAATTGAACAAATGTGATAGAATTTCGCTGAATTCTTATATTAACCAAAATATAAAATGATCTAATCGGGTCTCTGATTGCCCTATCATAGAAGTTTAATAGTGCATTTTACTCGCCATTCCGCGCGCTTTAAGTTGCCGCCTAGCCCAGTATGCTATCTGAAATAGGAACGACGTAAATTGAACAAATGTGATAGAATTTTGCTGAATCCTTAAATTAACCATAATATAAAATGATCTAATCGGGTCTCTGATTGCCCTACCCTAGAAGTTTAATAGCGCATTTTACTCAGCATTTCATGCGCTTTGAGATGCCGCTTATCCCAATACGCTATCTGAAATAGGAGCGACGTAAATTAAACATATGTGATAGAATTTCGCTGAATTCTTATATTAACCAAAATATAAAATGATCTAATCGGGTCTCTGATTGCCCTATCATAGAAGTTTAATAGTGCATTTTACTCGCCATTCCTCGCGCTTTAAGATGCCGCCTATCCGGGTACGCTATCTGAAATAGGAGCGACGTAAATTGAACAAATGTGATAGAATTTCGCTGAATTCTTAAATTAACCATAATATAAAATGATCTAATCGGGTCTCTGATTGCCCTATCATAGAAGATTAAGAGTGCATTTTGCTCGCCATTCCACGCGCTTTAAGATGCCGCCTAGCCCAGTACGCGATCTGAAATAGGAGCGACGTAAGTTGAACAAATGTGATAGAATTTTGCTGAATTCTTAAATTAACCATAATATAAAATGATGTAATCTTGTCTCTGTTCGCCCTACCCAAGAAGTTTAATAGTGCATTTCTCTCGTCATTTCATGCGCTTTGGGATGCCGCATAGCCCAATACGCTATCTGAAATAGGAGCGACGTAAATTGAACAAATGTGATAGAATTTCGCTGAATTCTTATATTAACCGTAATATAAAATGATCTAATCGGGTCTCTGTTTGCCTTACCCTAGAAGTTTAATAGTGCATTTTACTCGCCATTTCATGCGCTTTGAGATGCCGCTTAGCCCAAGAAGCTGTCAGAAATAGGACCGACGTAAATTGAACAAATGTGATAGAAGTTCCCTGAATTCTTAAATTAACCATAATATAAAATGATCTAATGTGGTCTCTGTTTGCCCTGCCCTAGAAGTTTAATAGTGCATTTTACTCGTCATTTCTTGCGCTTTGAGATGCCGCTTAGCGCAAGTCGCTATCGGAAATAGGAGCGATGTAAATTGAACAAATGTGGTAGAATTTCGCTGAATTCTTATATTAACCTTAATGTAAAATGATCTAATCGGGTCTATGTCCGCCCTACCCTAGAAGTTTAATAGTGCATTTTACTCGCCACTACATGCGCTTTGAGATGCCGCTTAGCCCAATAAGCTATCTGAAATAGGAGCGACGTAAATTGAACAAATGTGATAGAATTTCGCTGAATTCTTATATTAACCAAAATATAAAATGATCTAATCGGGTCTCTGATTGCCCTATCATAGAAGTTTAACAGTGCATTTTACTCGTCACTCCACGCGCTTTAAGATGCCGCCTAGCCCAGTCCGCTATCTGAAATAGGAGCGACGTAAATTGAACAAATGTGATAGAATTTTGCTGAATTCTTAAATTAACCATAATATAAAATGATGTAATCGGGTCTCTGTTCGCCCTACCCAAGAAGTTTAATAGTGCATTTGTCTCGTCATTTCATGCGCTTTGAGATGCCGCTTAGCCCAATAGCTATCTGAAATCGGAGCGACGTAAATTGAACAAATGTGATAGAATTTCCCGGAAATCTTATATTAAACAAAATATAAAATGATCTAAACGGGACTCTGATTGCCCTATCATAGAAGTTTAGTAGTGCATTTTACTCGCCCTTCCACGCGCTTTAAGACGCCGCCTAGCCCAGTACACTATCTGAAATAGGAGCGACGTAAGTTGAACAAATGTGATAGAATTACGCTGAATTCTTATATTAACCGTAATATGAAATGATCTAATCGGGTCTCTGTTTGCATTACCATAGAAGTTTAATAGTGCATTTTACTCGCCATTTCATGCGCTTTGAGATGCCGCTTAGCCCAATACGCTATCTGCAATAGGATCGACGTAAATTGAACAAATGAGATAGAATTTCGCTGAATTCTTAAATTAACCATAATATAAAGTGATCTAAACTGGTCTCTGTTTGCCCCACCCTAGAAGTTTAATAGTGCATTTTACACGCCATTTCTTGCGCTTTGAGATGCCGCTTAGCCCAATACGCTATCTGAAATAGGAGCAACGTAAATTGAACAAATGTGATAGAATTTCGCTGAATTCTTAAATTAACCATAATATAAAATGATCTAATGGGGTCTCTGTTTGCCCTACCCTAGAAGTTTAATAGTGCATTTTACTCGCCATTTCTTGCGCTTCGAGATGTCGCTTAGCCCAATACGCTATCTGAAATAGGAGCGACGTAAATTGAACAAATGTGATAGAATTTCGCTGAATTCTTATATTAACCAAAATATAAAATGATCTAATCGGGTCTCTGATTGCCCTATCATAGAAGTTTAAGAGTGCATTTTGCTCGCCATTCCACGCGCTTTAAGATGCCGCCTAGCCCAGTACTCTATCTGAAATAGGAGCGACGTAAGTTGGACAAATGTGATAGAATAACGCTGAATTCTTATATTAACCGTAATATGAAATGGTCTAATCGGGTCTCCGTTTGCCTTATCCTAGAAGTTTAATAGTGCATTTTACTGGCCATTTCATGCGAATTGAGGTGCCGCTTAGCCCAATACGCTATCTGAAATAGGAGCGATGTAAATTGAACAAATGTGATAGAATTTCGCTGAATTCTTAAATTAACCATAATATAAAATGATCTAATCGGGTCTCTGATTGCCCTATCATAGAAGTTTAATAGTGCATTTTACTCGCCATTCCTCGCGCTTTAAGATGCCGCCTATCCGGGTACGCTATCTGAAATAGGAGCGACGTAAATTGAACAAATGTGAGAGAATTTCGCAGAATTCTTAAATTAACCATAATATAAAATGATCTAATCGGGTCTCTGATTGCCCTATCATAGAAGATTAAGAGTGCATTTTGCTCGCCATTCCACGCGCTTTAAGATGCCGCCTAGCCCAGTACGCTATCTGAAATAGGAGCGACGTAAGTTGAACAAATGTGATAGAATTTTGCTGAATTCTTAAATTAACCATAATATAAAATGATGTAATCTTGTCTCTGTTCGCCCTACCCAAGAAGTTTAATAGTGCATTTCTCTCGTCATTTCATGCGCTTTGAGATGCCGCATAGCCCAATACGCTATCTGAAATAGGAGCGACGTAAATTGAACAAATGTGATAGAATTTCGCTGAATTCTTATATTAACCGTAATATAAAATGATCTAATCGGGTCTCTGTTTGCCTTACCCTAGAAGTTTAATAGTGCATTTTACTCGCCATTTCATGCGCTTTGAGATGCCGCTTAGCCCTAGAAGCTGTCAGAAATAGGACCGACGTAAATTGAACAAATGTGATAGAAGTTCCCTGAATTCTTAAATTAACCATAATATAAAATGATCTAATGTGGTCTCTGTTTGCCCTACCCTAGAAGTTTAATAGTGCATTTTACTCGTCATTTCTTGCGCTTTGAGATGCCGCTTAGCACAAGTCGCTATCGGAAATAGGAGCGATGTAAATTGAACAAATGTGGTAGAATTTCGCTGAATTCTTATATTAACGTTAATGTAAAATGATCTAATCGGGTCTTTGTTCGCCCTACCCAAGAAGTTTAATAGTGCATTTCACTCGTCAATTCATGCGCTTTGCGATGCCGCTTAGCCCAGTACGCTATCTGAAATAGGAACGACGTAAATTGAACAAATGTGATAGAATTTCGCTGAATTCTTATATTAACCAAAATATAAAATGATCTAATCGGGTCTCTGATTGCCCTATCATAGAAGTTTAATAGTGCATTTTACTTGCCATTCCTCGCGCTTTAAGATGCCGCCTATCCGAGTACGCTATCTGAAATAGGAGCGACGTAAGTTGAACAAATGTGTCAGAGTTACGCTGAATTCTTATATTAACCGCAATATAAAATGATCTAATCGGGTCTCTGTTTGCCTTATCCTAGAAGTTTAATAGTGCATTTTACTCGCCATTTCATGCGCTTTGAGATGCCGCTTAGCCCAATACGCTATCTGAAATAGGAGTTACGTAAGTTGAACACATGTGACAGAATTACGCTGAATTCTTATATTTACCGTAATATAGAATGATCTAATCGGTTCTCCGATTGCCCTACCATAGAAGTTTAATGGCGCATTTTACTCGCCATTCCACGCGCTTTAAGTTGCCGCCTAGCCCAGTACGCTATCTGAAATAGGAGCTACGTAAGTTGAACAAATGTGACAGAATTACGCTGAATTCTTATATTTACCGTAATATAAAATGATCTAATCGGGTCTCTGTTTGCCTTATCCTAGAAGTTTAATAGTGCATTTTACTCATATTTCATGCGCTTTGAGATGCCGCTTAGCACAATACGCTATCTGAAATAGGAGCGACGTAAATTGAACAAATGTGATAGAATTTCGCTGAATTCTTATATTAACCTCAATGTAAAATGATCTAATCGGGTCTTCGTTCGCCCTACCGTAGAAGTTTAATACTGCATTTCACTCGTCATTTCATGCGCTTTGAGATTACGCTTAGCCCAATAAGCTATCTGAAATAAGAGCGACGTAAATTGAACAAATGTGATAGAATTTCGCTGAATTCTTATATTAACCAAAATATGAAATGATCTGATCGGGTCTCTGATTGCCCTATCATAGAAGTTTAATAGTGCATTTTACTCGCCATTACACGCGCTTTAAGATGCCGCCTAGCCCAGTACGCTATCAGAAATAGGAACGACGTAAATTGAACAAATGTGATAGAATTTCGCTGAATTCTTATATTAACCAAAATATAAAATGATCTAATCGGGTCTCTGATTGCCCTATCATAGAAGTTTAATAGTGCATTTTACTCGCCATTCCGCGCGCTTTAAGTTGCCGCCTAGCCCAGTATGCTATCTGAAATAGGAACGACGTAAATTGAACAAATGTGATAGAATTTTGCTGAATCCTTAAATTAACCATAATATAAAATGATCTAATCGGGTCTCTGATTGCCCTACCCTAGAAGTTTAATAGCGCATTTTACTCAGCATTTCATGCGCTTTGAGATGCCGCTTATCCCAATACGCTATCTGAAATAGGAGCGACGTAAATTAAACATATGTGATAGAATTTCGCTGAATTCTTATATTAACCAAAATATAAAATGATCTAATCGGGTCGCTGATTGCCCTATCATAGAAGTTTAATAGTGCATTTTACTCGCCATTCCTCGCGCTTTAAGATGCCGCCTATCCGGGTACGCTATCTGAAATAGGAGCGACGTAAATTGAACAAATGTGATAGAATTTCGCTGAATTCTTAAATTAACCATAATATAAAATGATCTAATCGGGTCTCTGATTGCCCTATCATAGAAGATTAAGAGTGCATTTTGCTCGCCATTCCACGCGCTTTAAGATGCCGCCTAGCCCAGTACGCGATCTGAAATAGGAGCGACGTAAGTTGAACAAATGTGATAGAATTTTGCTGAATTCTTAAATTAACCATAATATAAAATGATGTAATCTTGTCTCTGTTCGCCCTACCCAAGAAGTTTAATAGTGCATTTCTCTCGTCATTTCATGCGCTTTGGGATGCCGCATAGCCCAATACGCTATCTGAAATAGGAGCGACGTAAATTGAACAAATGTGATAGAATTTCGCTGAATTCTTATATTAACCGTAATATAAAATGATCTAATCGGGTCTCTGTTTGCCTTACCCTAGAAGTTTAATAGTGCATTTTACTCGCCATTTCATGCGCTTTGAGATGCCGCTTAGCCCAAGAAGCTGTCAGAAATAGGACCGACGTAAATTGAACAAATGTGATAGAAGTTCCCTGAATTCTTAAATTAACCATAATATAAAATGATCTAATGTGGTCTCTGTTTGCCCTGCCCTAGAAGTTTAATAGTGCATTTTACTCGTCATTTCTTGCGCTTTGAGATGCCGCTTAGCACAAGTCGCTATCGGAAATAGGAGCGATGTAAATTGAACAAATGTGGTAGAATTTCGCTGAATTCTTATATTAACCTTAATGTAAAATGATCTAATCGGGTCTATGTCCGCCCTACCCTAGAAGTTTAATAGTGCATTTTACTCGCCACTACATGCGCTTTGAGATGCCGCTTAGCCCAATAAGCTATCTGAAATAGGAGCGACGTAAATTGAACAAATGTGATAGAATTTCGCTGAATTCTTATATTAACCAAAATATAAAATGATCTAATCGGGTCTCTGATTGCCCTATCATAGAAGTTTAACAGTGCATTTTACTCGTCACTCCACGCGCTTTAAGATGCCGCCTAGCCCAGTCCGCTATCTGAAATAGGAGCGACGTAAATTGAACAAATGTGATAGAATTTTGCTGAATTCTTAAATTAACCATAATATAAAATGATGTAATCGGGTCTCTGTTCGCCCTACCCAAGAAGTTTAATAGTGCATTTGTCTCGTCATTTCATGCGCTTTGAGATGCCGCTTAGCCCAATAGCTATCTGAAATCGGAGCGACGTAAATTGAACAAATGTGATAGAATTTCCCGGAAATCTTATATTAAACAAAATATAAAATGATCTAAACGGGACTCTGATTGCCCTATCATAGAAGTTTAGTAGTGCATTTTACTCGCCCTTCCACGCGCTTTAAGACGCCGCCTAGCCCAGTACACTATGTGAAATAGGAGCGACGTAAGTTGAACAAATGTGATAGAATTACGCTGAATTCTTATATTAACCGTAATATGAAATGATCTAATCGGGTCTCTGTTTGCATTACCATAGAAGTTTAATAGTGCATTTTACTCGCCATTTCATGCGCTTTGAGATGCCGCTTAGCCCAATACGCTATCTGCAATAGGATCGACGTAAATTGAACAAATGAGATAGAATTTCGCTGAATTCTTAAATTAACCATAATATAAAGTGATCTAAACTGGTCTCTGTTTGCCCCACCCTAGAAGTTTAATAGTGCATTTTACACGCCATTTCTTGCGCTTTGAGATGCCGCTTAGCCCAATACGCTATCTGAAATAGGAGCAACGTAAATTGAACAAATGTGATAGAATTTCGCTGAATTCTTAAATTAACCATAATATAAAATGATCTAATGGGGTCTCTGTTTGCCCTACCCTAGAAGTTTAATAGTGCATTTTACTCGCCATTTCTTGCGCTTCGAGATGTCGCTTAGCCCAATACGCTATCTGAAATAGGAGCGACGTAAATTGAACAAATGTGATAGAATTTCGCTGAATTCTTATATTAACCAAAATATAAAATGATCTAATCGGGTCTCTGATTGCCCTATCATAGAAGTTTAAGAGTGCATTTTGCTCGCCATTCCACGCGCTTTAAGATGCCGCCTAGCCCAGTACTCTATCTGAAATAGGAGCGACGTAAGTTGGACAAATGTGATAGAATAACGCTGAATTCTTATATTAACCGTAATATGAAATGGTCTAATCGGGTCTCCGTTTGCCTTATCCTAGAAGTTTAATAGTGCATTTTACTGGCCATTTCATGCGAATTGAGGTGCCGCTTAGCCCAATACGCTATCTGAAATAGGAGCGATGTAAATTGAACAAATGTGATAGAATTTCGCTGAATTCTTAAATTAACCATAATATAAAATGATCTAATCGGGTCTCTGATTGCCCTATCATAGAAGTTTAATAGTGCATTTTACTCGCCATTCCTCGCGCTTTAAGATGCCGCCTATCCGGGTACGCTATCTGAAATAGGAGCGACGTAAATTGAACAAATGTGAGAGAATTTCGCAGAATTCTTAAATTAACCATAATATAAAATGATCTAATCGGGTCTCTGATTGCCCTATCATAGAAGATTAAGAGTGCATTTTGCTCGCCATTCCACGCGCTTTAAGATGCCGCCTAGCCCAGTACGCTATCTGAAATAGGAGCGACGTAAGTTGAACAAATGTGATAGAATTTTGCTGAATTCTTAAATTAACCATAATATAAAATGATGTAATCTTGTCTCTGTTCGCCCTACCCAAGAAGTTTAATAGTGCATTTCTCTCGTCATTTCATGCGCTTTGAGATGCCGCATAGCCCAATACGCTATCTGAAATAGGAGCGACGTAAATTGAACAAATGTGATAGAATTTCGCTGAATTCTTATATTAACCGTAATATAAAATGATCTAATCGGGTCTCTGTTTGCCTTACCCTAGAAGTTTAATAGTGCATTTTACTCGCCATTTCATGCGCTTTGAGATGCCGCTTAGCCCTAGAAGCTGTCAGAAATAGGACCGACGTAAATTGAACAAATGTGATAGAAGTTCCCTGAATTCTTAAATTAACCATAATATAAAATGATCTAATGTGGTCTCTGTTTGCCCTACCCTAGAAGTTTAATAGTGCATTTTACTCGTCATTTCTTGCGCTTTGAGATGCCGCTTAGCACAAGTCGCTATCGGAAATAGGAGCGATGTAAATTGAACAAATGTGGTAGAATTTCGCTGAATTCTTATATTAACGTTAATGTAAAATGATCTAATCGGGTCTTTGTTCGCCCTACCCAAGAAGTTTAATAGTGCATTTCACTCGTCAATTCATGCGCTTTGCGATGCCGCTTAGCCCAGTACGCTATCTGAAATAGGAACGACGTAAATTGAACAAATGTGATAGAATTTCGCTGAATTCTTATATTAACCAAAATATAAAATGATCTAATCGGGTCTCTGATTGCCCTATCATAGAAGTTTAATAGTGCATTTTACTTGCCATTCCTCGCGCTTTAAGATGCCGCCTATCCGAGTACGCTATCTGAAATAGGAGCGACGTAAGTTGAACAAATGTGTCAGAGTTACGCTGAATTCTTATATTAACCGCAATATAAAATGATCTAATCGGGTCTCTGTTTGCCTTATCCTAGAAGTTTAATAGTGCATTTTACTCGCCATTTCATGCGCTTTGAGATGCCGCTTAGCCCAATACGCTATCTGAAATAGGAGTTACGTAAGTTGAACACATGTGACAGAATTACGCTGAATTCTTATATTTACCGTAATATAGAATGATCTAATCGGTTCTCCGATTGCCCTACCATAGAAGTTTAATGGCGCATTTTACTCGCCATTCCACGCGCTTTAAGTTGCCGCCTAGCCCAGTACGCTATCTGAAATAGGAGCTACGTAAGTTGAACAAATGTGACAGAATTACGCTGAATTCTTATATTTACCGTAATATAAAATGATCTAATCGGGTCTCTGTTTGCCTTATCCTAGAAGTTTAATAGTGCATTTTACTCATATTTCATGCGCTTTGAGATGCCGCTTAGCACAATACGCTATCTGAAATAGGAGCGACGTAAATTGAACAAATGTGATAGAATTTCGCTGAATTCTTATATTAACCTCAATGTAAAATGATCTAATCGGGTCTTCGTTCGCCCTACCCTAGAAGTTTAATACTGCATTTCACTCGTCATTTCATGCGCTTTGAGATTACGCTTAGCCCAATAAGCTATCTGAAATAGGAGCGACGTAAATTGAACAAATGTGATAGAATTTCGCTGAATTCTTATATTAACCAAAATATGAAATGATCTGATCGGGTCTCTGATTGCCCTATCATAGAAGTTTAATAGTGCATTTTACTCGCCATTACACGCGCTTTAAGATGCCGCCTAGCCCAGTACGCTATCTGAAATAGGAACGACGTAAATTGAACAAACGTGATAGAATTTCGCTGAATTCTTATATTAACCAAAATATAAAATGATCTAATCGGGTCTCTGATTGCCCTATCATAGAAGTTTAATAGTGCATTTTACTCGCCATTCCGCGCGCTTTAAGTTGCCGCCTAGCCCAGTATGCTATCTGAAATAGGAACGACGTAAATTGAACAAATGTGATAGAATTTTGCTGAATCCTTAAATTAACCATAATATAAAATGATCTAATCGGGTCTCTGATTGCCCTACCCTAGAAGTTTAATAGCGCATTTTACTCAGCATTTCATGCGCTTTGAGATGCCGCTTATCCCAATACGCTATCTGAAATAGGAGCGACGTAAATTAAACATATGTGATAGAATTTCGCTGAATTCTTATATTAACCAAAATATAAAATGATCTAATCGGGTCTCTGATTGCCCTATCATAGAAGTTTAATAGTGCATTTTACTCGCCATTCCTCGCGCTTTAAGATGCCGCCTATCCGGGTACGCTATCTGAAATAGGAGCGACGTAAATTGAACAAATGTGAGAGAATTTCGCTGAATTCTTAAATTAACCATAATATAAAATGATCTAATCGGGTCTCTGATTGCCCTATCATAGAAGATTAAGAGTGCATTTTGCTCGCCATTCCACGCGCTTTAAGATGCCGCCTAGCCCAGTACGCTATCTGAAATAGGAGCGGCGTAAGTTGAACAAATGTGATAGAATTTTGCTGAATTCTTAAATTAACCATAATATAAAATGATGTAATCGGGTCTCTGTTCGCCCTACCCAAGAAGTTTAATAGTGCATTTCTCTCGTCATTTCATGCGCTTTGAGATGCCGCTTAGCCCAATAGCTATCTGAAATAGGAGCGACGTAAATTGAACAAATGTGATAGAATTTCCCGGAAATCTTATATTAAACAAAATATAAAATGATCTAAACGGGACTCTGATTGCCCTATCATAGAAGTTTAGTAGTGCATTTTACTCGCCCTTCCACGCGCTTTAAGACGCCGCCTAGCCCAGTACACTATCTGAAATAGGAGCGACGTATGTTGAACAAATGTGATAGAATTACGCTGAATTCTTATATTAACCGTAATATGAAATGATCTAATCGGGTCTCTGTTTGCATTACCATAGAAGTTTAATAGTGCATTTTACTCGCCATTTCATGCGCTTTGAGATGCCGCTTAGCCCAATACGCTATCTGCAATAGGATCGACGTAAATTGAACAAATGAGATAGAATTTCGCTGAATTCTTAAATTAACCATAATATAAAGTGATCTAAACTGGTCTCTGTTTGCCCCACCCTAGAAGTTTAATAGTGCATTTTACACGCCATTTCTTGCGCTTTGAGATGCCGCTTAGCCCAATACGCTATCTGAAATAGGAGCAACGTAAATTGAACAAATGTGATAGAATTTCGCTGAATTCTTAAATTAACCATAATATAAAATGATCTAATGGGGTCTCTGTTTGCCCTACCCTAGAAGTTTAATAGTGCATTTTACTCGCCATTTCTTGCGCTTCGAGATGTCGCTTAGCCCAATACGCTATCTGAAATAGGAGCGATGTAAATTGAACAAATGTGATAGAATTTCGCTGAATTCTTAAATTAACCATAATATAAAATGATCTAATCGGGTCTCTGATTGCCCTATCATAGAAGTTTAATAGTGCATTTTACTCGCCATTCCTCGCGCTTTAAGATGCCGCCTATCCGGGTACGCTATCTGAAATAGGAGCGACGTAAATTGAACAAATGTGAGAGAATTTCGCTGAATTCTTAAATTAACCATAATATAAAATGATCTAATCGGGTCTCTGATTGCCCTATCATAGAAGATTAAGAGTGCATTTTGCTCGCCATTCCACGCGCTTTAAGATGCCGCCTAGCCCAGTACGCTATCTGAAATAGGAGCGACGTAAGTTGAACAAATGTGATAGAATTTTGCTGAATTCTTAAATTAACCATAATATAAAATGATGTAATCTTGTCTCTGTTCGCCCTACCCAAGAAGTTTAATAGTGCATTTCTCTCGTCATTTCATGCGCTTTGAGATGCCGCATAGCCCAATACGCTATCTGAAATAGGAGCGACGTAAATTGAACAAATGTGATAGAATTTCGCTGAATTCTTATATTAACCGTAATATGAAATGGTCTAATCGGGTCTCCGTTTGCCTTATCCTAGAAGTTTAATAGTGCATTTTACTGGCCATTTCATGCGCATTGAGGTGCCGCTTAGCCCAATACGCTATCTGAAATAGGAGCGATGTAAATTGAACAAATGTGATAGAATTTCGCTGAATTCTTAAATTAACCATAATATAAAATGATCTAATCGGGTCTCTGATTGCCCTGTCATAGAAGTTTAATAGTGCATTTTACTCGCCATTCCGCGCGCTTTATGTTGCCGCCTAGCCCAGTATGCTATCTGAAATAGGAGCGACGTAAATTGAACAAATGTGATAGAATTTCCCTGAAATGTTATAGTAAACAAAATATAAAATGATCTATTCGGAACTCTGATTGCCCTATCATAGAAGTTTAGAAGTGCATTTTACTCGCCCTTCCACGCGCTTTAAGTTGCCGCCTAGCCCAGTACGCTATCTGAAATAGGAGCGACGTAAATTGAACAAATGTGATAGAATTTCGCTGAATTCTTATATTAACCAAAACATAAAATGATCTAATCGGGTCTCTGATTGCTCCATCATAGAAGTTTAATAGTGCATTTTACCCGCCATTCCACGCGCTTTAAGATGCCGCCTAGCCCAGTACGCTATCTGAAATAGGAGCTACGTAAGTTGAACAAATGTGTCAGAGTTACGCTGAATTCTTATATTAACAGCAGTATAAAATGATCTAATCGGGTCTCTGTTTGCCTTATCCTAGAAGTTTAATAGTGCAATTTACTCGCCATTTCATGCGCTTTGAGATGCCGCTTAGCCCAATAGCTATCTGAAATAGGAGCGACGTAAATTGAACAAATGTGATAGAATTTCCCGGAAATCTTATATTAAACAAAATATAAAATGATCTAAACGGGACTCTGATTGCCCTATCATAGAAGTTTAGTAGTGCATTTTACTCGCCCTTCCACGCGCTTTAAGACGCCGCCTAGCCCAGTACACTATCTGAAATAGGAGCGACGTATGTTGAACAAATGTGATAGAATTACGCTGAATTCTTATATTAACCGTAATATGAAATGATCTAATCGGGTCTCTGTTTGCATTACCATAGAAGTTTAATAGTGCATTTTACTCGCCATTTCATGCGCTTTGAGATGCCGCTTAGCCCAATACGCTATCTGCAATAGGATCGACGTAAATTGAACAAATGAGATAGAATTTCGCTGAATTCTTAAATTAACCATAATATAAAGTGATCTAAACTGGTCTCTGTTTGCCCCACCCTAGAAGTTTAATAGTGCATTTTACACGCCATTTCTTGCGCTTTGAGATGCCGCTTAGCCCAATACGCTATCTGAAATAGGAGCGACGTAAATTGAACAAATGTGATAGAATTTCGCTGAATTCTTATATTAACCAAAATATAAAATGATCTAATCGGGTCTCTGATTGCCCTATCATAGAAGTTTAATAGTGCATTTTACTCGCCATTCCACGCGCTTTAAGGTGCCGCCTAGCCCAGTACGCTATCTGAAATAGGAGCGACGTAAGTTGAACAAATGTGATAGAATTTTGCTGAATTCTTAAATTAACCATAATATAAAATGATCGAATCGGGTCTCTGATTGCCCTACCCTAGAAGTTTAATAGTTCATTTTACTCGCCATTTCTTGCGCTTTGAGATGCCGCTTAGCCCAATACGCTATCTGAAATATCAGCGACGTAAATTGAACAAATGTGAGAGAATCTCGCTGAATTCTTATATTAACCAAAATATAAAATGATCTAATCGGGTCTATGATTGCCCTATCATAGAAGTTTAAAAGTGCATTTTACTCGCCATTCCACGCGCTTTAAGATGCCGCCTAGCCCAGTACGCTCTCTGAAATAGGAGCGACGTAAATTGAACAAATGTGATAGAATTTCGCTGAATTCTTATATTAACCGTAATATAAAATGATCTAATCGGGTCTCTGTTTGCCCTACCCTAGAAGTTTAATAGTGCATTTCACTCGTCTTTTCATGCGCTTTGCGATGCCGCTTAGCCCAATAAGCTATCTGAAATAGGAGCGACGTAAATTGAACAAATGTGATAGAATTTCGCTGAATTCTTATATTAACCAAAATATAAAATGATCTAATCGGGTCTATGATTGCCCTATCATAGAAGTTTAAAAGTGCATTTTACTCGCCATTCCACTCGCTTTAAGATGCCGCCTAGCCCAGTACGCTATCTGAAATAGGAGCGACGTAAATTGAACAAATGTGATAGAATTTCGCTGAATTCTTATATTAACCAAAATATAAAATGATCTAATCGGGTCTATGATTGCCCTATCATAGAAGTTTAAAAATGCATTTTACTCGCCATTCCACGCGCTTTAAGATGCCGCCTAGCCCAGTACGCTATCTGAAATAGGAGCGACGTAAATTGAACAAATGTGATAGAATTTCGCTGAATTCTTATATTAACCGTAATATAAAATGATCTAATGGGGTCTCTGATTGCCCTACCCTAGAAGATTAATAGTGCATTTCACTCCCCATTTCATGCGCTTTGAGATGCCGCTTAGCCCAATACGCTATCTGACATAGGAGCGACGTAAATTGAACAAATGTGATAGAATTTCCCTGAAATCTTATATTAAACAAAATATAAAATGATCTAAACGGGACTCTGATTGCCCTGTCATAGAAGTTTTGTAGTGCATTTTACTCGCCCTTCCACGCGCTTTAAGATGCCGCCTGGCCCAGAACACTATCTGAAATAGGAGCGACGTATGTTGAACAAATGTGACAGATTTACGCTGAATTCTTATATTAACCGTAATATAAAATGATCTAATAGGGTCTCTGTTTGCCTTACCCTAGAAGTTTAATAGTGCATTTTACTCGCCATTTCATGCGCTTTGAGATGCCGCTTAGCCCAATACGCTATCTGCAATAGGAGCGACGTAAATTGAACAAATGTGATAGAATTTCGCTGAATTCTTAAATTAACCATAATATAAAATGATCTAATCGGGTCTCTGTTTGCCCTACCCTAGAAGTTTAATAGTTCATTTTACTTGCCATTTCTTGCGCTTTGAGATGCCGCTTAGCCCAATACGCTATCTGAAATATCAGCGACGTAAATTGAACAAATGTGAGAGAATCTCGCTGAATTCTTATATTAACCTTAATGTAAAATGATCTAATCGGGTCTCTGTTCGCCCTACCCTAGAAGATTAATAGTGCATTTCACTCGTCATTTCATGCGCTTTGAGATGCCGCTGAGCCCAATACACTATCTGAAATAGGAGCAACGTAAATTGAACGAATGTGATAGAATTTTTCTGAATTCTTAAATAAACCATAATATGAAATGATCTAATCGGGTCTCTGTTTGCCTTACCCTAGAAGTTTAACAGTGCATTTTACTCGCTATTTCATGCGCTTTGAGATGCCGCCTAGCCCAATATGCTATCTGAAATAGGAGCGACGTAAATTGAACAAATGTGATAGAATTTTGCCGAATTCTTAAATTAACCATAATATAAAATGATGTAATCGGCTCTCTGTTCGCCCTACCCAAGAAGTTTAATAGTGCATTTCACTCGTCAGTTCATGCGCTTTGCGATGCCGCTTAGCCCAATATGCTATCTGAAATAGGAGCGACGTAAATTGAACAAATGTGATAGAATTTCGCTGAATTCTTATATTCACCAAAATATAAAATGATCTAATCGGGTCTCTGATTGCCCTATCATAGAAGTTTAATAGTGCATTTTACTCGCCATTCCTCGCGCTTTAAGATGCCGCCTATCCGGGTACGCTATCTGAAATAGGAGCGACGTAAATTGAACAAATGTGAGAGAATTTCGCTGAATTCTTAAATTAACCATAATATAAAATGATCTAATGGGGTCTCTGTTTGCCCTACCCTAGAAGTTTAATGGTGCATTTTACTCGCCATTTCCTGCGCTTTGAGATGCCGCTTAGCACAAGTCGCTATCTGAAATAGGAGCGATGTAAATTGAACAAATGTGATAGCATTTCGCTGAATTCTTATATTAAACTTAATGTAAAATGATCAAATCGGGTCTTTGTTCGCCCTACCCAAGAAGTTTAATAGGGCATTTCACTCGTCAATTCATGCGCTTTGCGATGCCGCTTAGCCCAGTACGCTATCTGAAATAGGAACGACGTAAATTGAACAAATGTGATAGAATTTCGCTGAATTCTTATATTAACCAAAATATAAGATGATCTAATCGGGTCTCTGATTGCCCTATCATAGAAGTTTAATAGTGCATTTTACTCGTCATTCCACGCGCTTTAAGATGCCGCCGTGCCCAGTACGCTATCTGAAATAGGAGCAACGTAAATTGAACAAATGTGATACAATTTCGCTGAATTCTTAAATTAACCATAATATAAAATGATCTAATGGGGTCTCTGTTTGCCCTACCCTAGAAGTTTAATAGTGTATTTTACTCGCCATTTCTTGCGCTTTGAGATGCCGCTTAGCCCAATACGCTATCTGAAATAGGAGCGACGTAAGTTGAACAAATGTGATAGAATCACGCTGAATTCTTATATTAACCATAATATAAAATGATCTAAACGGGACTCTGATTGCCCTATCATAGAAGTTTAGTAGTGCATTTTACTCGCCCTTCCACGCGCTTTAAGATGCCGCCTAGCCCAGTACACTATCTGAAATAGGAGCGACGTATGTTGAACAAATGTGATAGAATTACGCTGAATTCTTATATTAACCAAAATATAAAATGATCTAATCGGGTCTCTGATTGCCCTATCATAGAAGATTAATAGTGCATTTTACTCGCCATTCCACGCGCTTTAAGATGCCGCCTAGCCCAGTATGCTATCTGAAATAGGAACGACGTAAATTGAACAAATGTGATAGAATTTTGCTGAATTCTTAAATTAACCATAATATAAAATGATCTAACCGGGTCTCTGATTGCCCTGCCCTAGAAGTTTAATAGTGCATTTTACTCCCCATTTCATGCGCTTTGAGATGCCGCTTAGCCCAATACGCTATCTGAAATAGGAGCGACGTAAATTGAACAAATGTGATAGAATTTCGCTGAATTCTTATATTAACAGTAATATAAAATGATCTATTCGGGTGTCTGTTCGCCCTACCCTAGAAGTTTAATAGTGCATTTCACTCGCTATTTCATGCGCTTTGAGATGCCGCTTAGCCCAATACGCTATCTGAAATAGGAGCGACGTAAATTGAACAAATGTGATAGAATTTCGCTGAATTCTTATATTAACCAAAATATAAAATGATCTAATCGGGTCTCTGATCGCCCTATCATAGAAGTTTGATAGTGTATTTTCCTCGACATTCCACGCGCTTTAAGTTGCCGCCTAGCCCAGTTCGCTATCTGAAATAGGAGCTACGTATGTTGAACAAATGTGACAGAATTACGCTGAATTCTTATATTAACCGTAATATAAAATGATCTAATCGGGACTCTGTTTGCCATATCCTAGAAGTTTAATAGTGCATTTTACTCGCCATTGCACGCGCTTTAAGATGCCGCCTAGCCCAGGACGCTATCTGAAATAGGAGCTACGTAAGTTGAACAAATGTGACAGAGTTACGCTGAATTCTTATATTAACCGTTATATAAAATGATCTAATCGGGTCTTCGTTCGCCCTACCCTAGAAGTTTAATAGTGCATTTCACTCGTCATTTCATGCGCTTTGAGATGCCGCTTAGCCCAATAAGGTATCTGAAATAGGAGCGACGTAAATTGACCAAATGTGATAGAATTTCGCTGAATTCTTATATTAACCAAAATATAATATGATCTAATCGGGTCCCTGATTGCCCTATCATAGAAGTTTAATAGTGAATTTTACTCGCCATTCCACGCGCTTTAAGATGCCGCTTAGCCCAATACGCTATCTGAAATAGGAGCTACGTAAGTTGAACAAATGTGACAGAATTACGCTGAATTCTTATATTAACCGTAATATAAAATGATCTAATCGGGTCTCTGTTTGCACTTCCCTAGAAGTTTAATAGTGCATTTTACTCGCCATTTCTTGCGCTTTGAGATGCCGCTTAGCCCAGTACGCTATCTGAAATAGGAGCGACGTAAATTGAACAAATGTGATAGAATTTTGCTGAGTTCTTAAATTAACCATAATATAAAATGATCTAATCGGGTCTCTGTTTGCCCTACCCTAGAAGTTTAATAGTGCATTTCACTCGTCATTTCATGCGCTTTGCGATGCCGCTTAGCCCAATAAGCTATCTGAAATAGGAGCGACGTAAATTGAACAAATGTGATAGAATTTTGCTGAATTCTTATATTAACCAAAATATAAAATGATCTAATCGGGTCTCTGTTTGCCCTACCCTAGAAGATTAATAGTGCATTTCACTCGTCATTTCATGCGCTTTGAGATGCCGCTGAGCCCAATACGCTATCTGAAATAGGAGCGACGTAAATTGAACAAATGTGATAGAATTTTGCAGAATTCTTATATTAACCAAAATATAAAATGATCTAATCGGGTCTCTGTTTGCCCTACCCTAGAAGATTAATAGTGCATTTCACTCGTCATTTCATGCGCTTTGAGATGCCGCTGAGCCCAATACGCTATCTGAAATAGGAGCCACGTAAATTGAACGAATGTGATAGAATTTTTCTGAATTCTTAAATAAACCATAATATGAAATGATCTAATCGGGTCTCTGTTTGCCTTACCCTAGAAGTTTAGCAGTGCATTTTACTCGCTATTTCATGCGCTTTGAGATGCCGCTTAGCCCAATATGCTATCTGAAATAGGAGCGACGTAAATTGAACAAATGTGATAGAATTTTGCCGAATTCTTAAATTAACCATAATATAAAATGATGTAATCGGCTCTCTGTTCGCCCTACCCAAGAAGTTTAATAGTGCATTTCACTCGTCAGTTCATGCGCTTTGCGATGCCGCTTAGCCCAATATGCTATCTGAAATAGGAGCGACGTAAATTGAACAAATGTGATAGAATTTCGCTGAATTCTTATATTAACCAAAATATAAGATGATCTAATCGGGTCTCTGATTGCCCTATCATAGAAGTTTGATAGTGTATTTTCCTCGACATTCCACGCGCTTTAAGTTGCCGCCTAGCCCAGTTCGCTATCTGAAATAGGAGCTACGTATGTTGAACAAATGTGACGGAATTACGCTGAATTCTTATATTAACCGTAATATAAAATGATCTAATCGGGACTCTGTTTGCCTTATCCTAGAAGTTTAATAGTGCATTTTACTCGCCATTCCACGCGCTTTAAGATGCCGCCTAGCCCAGGACGCTATCTGAAATAGGAGCTACGTAAGTTGAACAAATGTGACAGAGTTACGCTGAATTCTTATATTAACCGTTATATAAAATGATCTAATCGGGTCTCTGTTTGCCTACCCTAGAAGTTTAGTAGTGCATTTTACTCGCCATGTCTTGCGCTTTGAGATGCAGCTTACCCCAATACGCTATGTGAAATAGGAGCGACGTAAATTGAACAAATGTGATAGAATTTCGCTGAATTCTTATATTAACCTCAATGTAAAATGATCTAATCGGGTCTTCGTTCGCCCTACCCTAGAAGTTTAATAGTGCATTTCACTCGTCATTTCATGCGCTTTGAGATGCCGCTTAGCCCAATAAGGTATCTGAAATAGGAGCGACGTAAATTGACCAAATGTGATAGAATTTCGCTGAATTCTTATATTAACCAAAATATAAAATGATCTAATCGGGTCTCTGATTGCCCTATCATAGAAGTTTAATAGTGAATTTTACTCGCCATTCCACGCGCTTTAAGATGCCGCTTAGCCCAATACGCTATCTGAAATAGGAGCTACGTAAGTTGAACAAATGTGACAGAATTACGCTGAATTCTTATATTAACCGTAATATAAAATGATCTAATCGGGTCTCTGTTCGCCCTACCCTAGAAGTTTAATAGTGCATTTCACTCGCTATTTCATGCGCTTTGAGATGCCGCTTAGCCCAATACGCTATCTGACATAGGAGCGACGTAAATTGAACAAATGTGATAGAATTTCGCTGAAGTCTTATATTAACCAAAATATAAAATGATCTAATCGGGTCTCTGATTGCCGTATCATAGAAGTTTAATAGTGCATTTTACTCGCCATTCCACGCGCTTTAAGTTGCCGCCTAGCCCAGTACGCTATCTGAAATAGGAGCTACGTAAGTTGAACAAATGTGACAGAATTACGCTGCATTCTTATATTAACCGTAATATAAAATGATCTAATCGGGTCTCTGTTTGCCCTACCCTAGAAGTTTAATAGTGCATTTTACTCGCCATTTCTTGCGCTTTGAGATGCCGCTTAGCCCAGTACGCTATCTGAAATAGGAGCGACGTAAATTGAACAAATGTGATAGAATTTCGCTGAATTCTTAAATTAACCATAATATAAAATGATCTAATCGGGTCTCTGTTTGCCCTACCCTAGAAGTTTAATAGTGCATTTCACTCGTCATTTCATGCGCTTTGCGATGCCGCTTAGCCCAATAAGCTATCTGAAATAGGAGCGACGTAAATTGAACAAATGTGATAGAATTTCGCTGAATTCTTATATTAACCAAAAGATAAAATGATCTAGTCGGGTCTCTGATTGCCCTATCATACAAGATTAAGAGTGCATTTTGCTCGCCATTCCACGCGCTTTAAGATGCCGCCTAGCCCAGTACGCTAGCTGAAATAGGAGCGACGTAAGTTGAACTAATGTGATAGAATTTTGCTGAATTCTTAAATTAACCATAATATAAAATGATCTAATCGGGTCTCTGTTTGCCTTATCCTAGAAGTTTAATAGTGCATTTTACTCGCCATTTCTTGCGCTTTGAGATGACGCTTAGCACAAGTCGCTCTCTGAAATAGGAGCGATGTAAGTTGAACAAATGTGATAGAATTTCGCTGAATTCTTATATTAACCTTAATGTAAAATGATCTAATCGGGTCTTTGATCGCCCTACCCTTGAAGTTTAATAGTGCATTTCACTCGTCATTTCATGCGCTTTGAGATGCCGCTTAGCCCAATAAGCTATCTGAAATAGGAGCGACGTAAATTGAACAAATGTGATAGAATTTCGCTGAATTCTTATATTAACCAAAATATGAAATGATCTAATCGGGTCTCTGATTGCCCTATCATAGAAGTTTAATAGTGAATTTTACTCGCCATTACACACGCTTTAAGATGCCGGCTAGCCCAGTACGCTATCTGAAATAGGAACGACGTAAATTGAACAAATGTGATAGAATTTCGCTGAATTCTTATATTAACCAAAATATAAAATGATCTAATCGGGCCTCTGATTGCCCTATCATAGAAGTTTAATAGTGCATTTTACTCGCCATTCCGCGCGCTTTAAGTTGCCGCCTAGCCCAGTATGCTATCTGAAATAGGAACGACGTAAATTGAACAAATGTGATAGAATTTTGCTGAATCCTTAAATTAACCATAATATAAAATGATCTAATCGGGTCTCTGATTGCCCTACCCTAGAAGTTTAATAGCGCATTTTACTCAGCATTTCATGCGCTTTGAGATGCCGCTTATCCCAATACACTATCTGAAATAGGAGCGACGTAAATTAAACATATGTGATAGAATTTCGCTGAATTCTTATATTCACCAAAATATAAAATGATTTAATCGGGTCTCTGATTGCCCTATCATAGAAGTTTAATAGTGCATTTTACTCGCCATTCCTCGCGCTTTAAGATGCCGCCTATCCGGGTACGCTATCTGAAATAGGAGCGACGTAAATTGAACAAATGTGATAGAATTTTGCTGAATTCTTAAATTAACCATAATATGAAATGACCTATTCGGGTATCTGTTTGCCCTACCCTAGAAGTTTAATAGTGCATTTTACTCGCCATTTCTTGCGCTTTGAGATGCCGCTTAGCCCAATACGCTATCTGAAATATCAGCGACGTAAATTGAACAAATGTGAGAGAATTTCGCTGAATTCTTAAATTAACCATAATATAAAATGATCTAATGTGGTCTCTGTTTGCCCTACTCTAGAAGTTTAATAGTGCATTTTACTCGCCATTTCTTGCGCTTTGAGATCCCGCTTAGCACAAGTCGCTATCTGAAATAGGAGCGATGTAAATTGAACAAATGTGATAGAATTTCGCTGAATTCTTATATTAACCAAAGTATAAAGTGATCTAATCGGGTCTCTGATTGCCCTATCATAGAAGTTTAATAGTGCATTTTACTTGCCATTCCTCGCGCTTTAAGATGCCGCCTATCCGAGTACGCTATCTGAAATAGGAGCGACGTAAGTTGAACAAATGTGATAGAATAACGCTGAATTCTTATATTAACCGTAATATAAAATGGTCTAATCGGGTCTCCATTTGCCTTATCCTAGAAGTTTAATAGTGCATTTTACTCGCCATTTCATGCGCATGGAGATGCCGCTTAGCCCAATACGCTATTTGAAATAGGAGCGATGTAAATTGAACAAATGTGATAGAATTTCGCTGAATTCTTAAATTAACCATAATATGAAATGACCTAATCGGGTTTCTGTTCGCCCTACCCAAGAAGTTTAATAGTGCATTTCTCTCGTCATTTCATACGCTTTGAGATGCCGCTTAGCCCAATACGCTATCTGAAATAGGAGCGACGTAAATTGAACAAATGTGATAGAATTTCCCTGAAATCTTATATTAAACAATACTTAAAATGATCTAAACGGGACTCTGATTGCCCTACCATAGAAGTTTAGTAGTGCATTTTACTCGCCCTTCGACGCGCTTTAAGATGCCGCCTAGCCCAGTACACTATCTGAAATAGGAGCGACGTATGTTGAACAAATGTGATAGAATTACGCTGAATTCTTATATTAACCGTAATATAAAATGATCTAATCGGGTCTCTGTTTGCCTTACCCTAGAAGTTTAGTAGTGCATTTTACTCGCCATTTCATGCGCTTTGAGATGCCGCTTAGCCCAATACGCTATCTGAAATAGGAGCGACGTAAATTGAACAAATGTGATAGAATTACGCTGAATCCTTATATTAACCAAAATATAAAATGATCTAATCGGGTCTCTGATTGCCCTATTATAGAAGTTTAATAGTGCATTTTACTCGCCATTCCACGCGCTTTAAGATGCCGCCTAGCCCAGTATGCTATCTGAAATAGGAACGACGTAAATTGAACAAATGTGATAGAATTTTGCTGAATTCTTAAATTAACCATAATATAAAATGATCTAATCGGGTCTCTATGTGCCCAACCCTAGAAGCTTAATAGTGCATTTTACTCGCCATTTCTTGCGCTTTGAGATGCCGCTTAGCCCAATACGCTATCTGAAATAGGAGCGACGTAAATTGAACAAATGTGATAGAATTTTGCTGAATTCTTAAATTGACCATAATATAAAATGATGTAATCGGGTCTCTGTTCGCCCTACCCAAGAAGTTTAATAGTGCATTTCTCTCGTCATGTCATGCGCTTTGAGATGCCGCTTAGCCCAATAGCTATCTGAAATAGGAGCGACGTAAATTGAACAAATGTGATAGAATTTCCCTGAAATCTTATATTAAAGGAAATATAAAATGATTTAAACGGGACTCTGATTGCCCTATCATAGACGTTTAGTAGTGCATTTTACTCGCCCTTCCACGCGCTTTAAGATGCCGCCTAGCCCAGTACACTATCTGAAATAGGAGCGACGTAAATTGAAAAAATGTGATAGAATTTCGCTGAATTCTTATATTAACCAAAATATAAAATGATCTAATGGGGTCTCTGTTTGCCCTACCCTAGAAGTTTAATAGTGCATTTTACTCGCCATTTCTTGGGCTTTGAGATGCCGCCTAGCCCAGTATGCTATCTGAAATAGGAACGAC
Source organism: Macropis europaea (assembly GCA_916610135.2). Classification (NCBI taxonomy): domain Eukaryota; kingdom Metazoa; phylum Arthropoda; class Insecta; order Hymenoptera; family Melittidae; genus Macropis; species Macropis europaea. Next base: position 168,961 of record CAKAJE020000275.1, read on the forward strand.
GTAAATTGAACAAATGTGATAGAATTTTGCTGAATTCTTAAATTAACCATAATATAAAATGATCTAATCGGGTCTCTATGTGCCCAACCCTAGAAGCTTAATAGTGCATTTTACTCGCCATTTCTTGCGCTTTGAGATGCCGCTTAGCCCAATACGCTATCTGAAATAGGAGCGACGTAAATTGAACAAATGTGATAGAATTTTGCTGAATTCTTAAATTGACCATAATATAAAATGATGTAATCGGGTCTCTGTTCGCCCTACCCAAGAAGTTTAATAGTGCATTTCTCTCGTCATGTCATGCGCTTTGAGATGCCGCTTAGCCCAATAGCTATCTGAAATAGGAGCGACGTAAATTGAACAAATGTGATAGAATTTCCCTGAAATCTTATATTAAAGGAAATATAAAATGATTTAAACGGGACTCTGATTGCCCTATCATAGACGTTTAGTAGTGCATTTTACTCGCCCTTCCACGCGCTTTAAGATGCCGCCTAGCCCAGTACACTATCTGAAATAGGAGCGACGTAAATTGAAAAAATGTGATAGAATTTCGCTGAATTCTTATATTAACCAAAATATAAAATGATCTAATGGGGTCTCTGTTTGCCCTACCCTAGAAGTTTAATAGTGCATTTTACTCGCCATTTCTTGGGCTTTGAGATGCCGCTTAGCCCAATACGCTATCTGAAATAGGAGCGACGTAAAATGAACAAATGTGATAGGATTTCGCTGAATTCTTAAATTAACCATAATATAAAATGATCTAATCGGGTCTCTATGTGCCCAACCCTAGAAGCTTAATAGTGCATTTTACTCGCCATTTCTTGTGCTTTGAGATGCCGCTTAGCCCAATACGCTATCTGAAATAGGAGCGACGTATGTTGAACAAATGTGATAGAATTTCCCTGAATTCTTATATTAACCTTAATGTAAAATGATCTAATCGGGTCTCTGTTTGCACTACCCTAGAAGTTTAATAGTGCATTTTATTCGACATTTCTTGCGCTTTGAGATGCCGCTTAGTCCAATACGCTATCTGAAATATCAGCGACGTAAATTGAACAAATGTGAGAGAATTTCGCTGAATTCTTATATTAACCAAAATATAAAATGATCTAATCGGGTCTCTGATTGCCCTATCATAGAAGTTTAGTAGTGCATTTTACTCGCCCTTCCACGCGCTTTGAGATGCCGCATAGCCCAGTACGCTATCTGAAATAGGAACGACGTAAATTGAACTAATGTGATAGAATTTTGCTGAATTCTTAAATTAACCATGATATAAAATGATCTAATGGGGTCTCTGTTTGCCCTACCCTAGAAGTTTAATAGTGCATTTTACTCGTTATTTCATGCGCTTTGAGATGCCGCTTAGCACAATACGCTATCTGAAATAGGAGCGATGTAAATTGATCAAATGTGATAGAATTTCGCTGAATTCTTTTATTAACCATAACGTAAAATGATCTAATCGGGTCTCTGTTCGCCCTAGCGTAGAAGCTTAGTTGTGCATTTTATTCGTCATTTCTTGCGCTTTGAGATGCCGCTTAGCCCAATACGCTATCTGAAATAGGAGCGACGTAAATTGAACAAATGTGATAGAATTTTGCTGAATTCTTATATTAACCAAAATATAAAATGATCTAATCGGGTCTCTGTTTGCCCTACCCTAGAAGATTAATAGTGCATTTCACTCGTCATTTCATGCGCTTTGAGATGCCGCTGAGCCCAATACGCTATCTGAAATAGGAGCCACGTAAATTGAACGAATGTGATAGAATTTTTCTGAATTCTTAAATAAACCATAATATGAAATGATCTAATCGGGTCTCTGTTTGCCTTACCCTAGAAGTTTAGCAGTGCATTTTACTCGCTATTTCATGCGCTTTGAGATGCCGCTTAGCCCAATATGCTATCTGAAATAGGAGCGACGTAAATTGAACAAATGTGATAGAATTTTGCCGAATTCTTAAATTAACCATAATATAAAATGATGTAATCGGCTCTCTGTTCGCCCTACCCAAGAAGTTTAATAGTGCATTTCACTCGTCAGTTCATGCGCTTTGCGATGCCGCTTAGCCCAATATGCTATCTGAAATAGGAGCGACGTAAATTGAACAAATGTGATAGAATTTCGCTGAATTCTTATATTAACCAAAATATAAGATGATCTTATCGGGTCTCTGATTGCCCTATCATAGAAGTTTAATAGTGCATTTTACTCGTCATTCCACGCGCTTTAAGATGCCGCCTAGCCCAGTACGCTATCTGAAATAGGAGCAACGTAAATTGAACAAATGTGATAGAATTTCGCTGAATTCTTAAATTAACCATAATATAAAATGATCTAATGGGGTCTCTGTTTGCCCTACCCTAGAAGTTTAATAGTGCATTTTACTCACCATTTCTTGCGCTTTGAGATGCCGCTTAGCCCAATACGCTATCTGAAATAGGAGCGACGTAAGTTGAACAAATGTGATAGAATCACGCTGAATTCTTATATTAACCATAATATAAAATGATCTAAACGGGACTCTGATTGCCCTATCATAGAAGTTTAGTAGTGCATTTTACTCGCCCTTCCACGCGCTTTAAGATGCCGCCTAGCCCAGTACACTATCTGGAATAGGAGCGACGTATGTTGAACAAATGTGATAGAATTACGCTGAATTCTTATATTAACCGTAATATAAAATGATCTAATCGGGTCTCTGATTGCCCTATCATACAAGATTAAGAGTGCATTTTGCTCGCCATTCCACGCGCTTTAAGATGCCGCCTAGCCCAGTACGCTAGCTGAAATAGGAGCGACGTAAGTTGAACTAATGTGATAGAATTTTGCTGAATTCTTAAATTTATCATATTATAAAATGATCTAATCGGGTCTCTGTTTGCCTTATCCTAGAAGTTTAATAGTGCATTTTACTCGCCATTTCTTGCGCTTTGAGATGACGCTTAGCACAAGTCGCTATCTGAAATAGGAGCGATGTAAGTTGAACAAATGTGATAGAATTTCGCTGAATTCTTATATTAACCTTAATGTAAAATGATCTAATCGGGTCTTTGATCGCCCTACCCTTGAAGTTTAATAGTGCATTTCACTCGTCATTTCATGCGCTTTGAGATGCCGCTTAGCCCAATAAGCTATCTGAAATAGGAGCGACGTAAATTGAACAAATGTGATAGAATTTCGCTGAATTCTTATATTAACCAAAATATGAAATGATCTAATCGGGTCTCTGATTGCCCTATCATAGAAGTTTAATAGTGCATTTTACTCGCCATTACACACGCTTTAAGATGCCGGCTAGCCCAGTACGCTATCTGAAATAGGAACGACGTAAATTGAACAAATGTGATAGAATTTCGCTGCATTCTTATATTAACCAAAATATAAAATGATCTAATCGGGCCTCTGATTGCCCTATCATAGAAGTTTAATAGTGCATTTTACTCACCATTTCTTGCGCTTTGAGATGCCGCTTAGCCCAATAGCTATCTGAAATAGGAGCGACGTAAATTGAACAAATGTGATAGAATTTCCCTGAAATCTTATATTAAAGGAAATATAAAATGATTTAAACGGGACTCTGATTGCCCTATCATAGACGTTTAGTAGTGCATTTTACTCGCCCTTCCACGCGCTTTAAGATGCCGCCTAGCCCAGTACACTATCTGAAATAGGAGCGACGTAAATTGAAAAAATGTGATAGAATTTCGCTGAATTCTTATATTAACCAAAATATAAAATGATCTAATGGGGTCTCTGTTTGCCCTACCCTAGAAGTTTAATAGTGCATTTTACTCGCCATTTCTTGGGCTTTGAGATGCCGCTTAGCCCAATACGCTATCTGAAATAGGAGCGACGTAAAATGAACAAATGTGATAGGATTTCGCTGAATTCTTAAATTAACCATAATATAAAATGATCTAATCGGGTCTCTATGTGCCCAACCCTAGAAGCTTAATAGTGCATGTTACTCGCCATTTCTTGTGCTTTGAGATGCCGCTTAGCCCAATACGCTATCTGAAATAGGAGCGACGTATGTTGAACAAATGTGATAGAATTTCCCTGAATTCTTATATTAACCTTAATGTAAAATGATCTAATCGGGTCTCTGTTTGCACTACCCTAGAAGTTTAATAGTGCATTTTACTCGACATTTCTTGCGCTTTGAGATGCCGCTTAGTCCAATACGCTATCTGAAATATCAGCGACGTAAATTGAACAAATGTGAGAGAATTTCGCTGAATTCTTATATTAACCAAAATATAAAATGATCTAATCGGGTCTCTGATTGCCCTATCATAGAAGTTTAGTAGTGCATTTTACTCGCCCTTCCACGCGCTTTGAGATGCCGCATAGCCCAGTACGCTATCTGAAATAGGAACGACGTAAATTGAACTAATGTGATAGAATTTTGCTGAATTCTTAAATTAACCATGATATAAAATGATCTAATGGGGTCTCTGTTTGCCCTACCCTAGAAGTTTAATAGTGCATTTTACTCGTTATTTCATGCGCTTTGAGATGCCGCTTAGCACAATACGCTATCTGAAATAGGAGCGATGTAAATTGATCAAATGTGATAGAATTTCGCTGAATTCTTTTATTAACCATAACGTAAAATGATCTAATCGGGTCTCTGTTCGCCCTAGCGTAGAAGCTTAGTTGTGCATTTTATTCGTCATTTCTTGCGCTTTGAGATGCCGCTTAGCCCAATACGCTATCTGAAATAGGAGCGACGTAAATTGAACAAATGTGATAGAATTTTGCTGAATTCTTATATTAACCAAAATATGAAATGATCTAATCGGGTCTCTGATTGCCCTATCATAGAAGTTTAATAGTGCATTTTACTCGCCATTACACACGCTTTAAGATGCCGGCTAGCCCAGTACGCTATCTGAAATAGGAACGACGTAAATTGAACAAATGTGATAAAATTTCGCTGAATTCTTATATTAACCAAAATATAAAATGATCTAATCGGGCCTCTGATTGCCCTATCATAGAAGTTTAATAGTGCATTTTACTCGCCATTCCGCGCGCTTTAAGTTGCCGCCTAGCCCAGTATGCTATCTGAAATAGGAACGACGTAAATTGAACAAATGTGATAGAATTTTTCTGAATTCTTAAATTAACCATAATATGAAATGACCTAATCGGGTCTCTGTTTGCCCTACCCTAGAAGTTTAATAGTGCATTTTACTCGCCATTTCTTGCGCTTTGAGATGCCGCTTAGCCCAATACGCTATCTGAAATATCAGCGACGTAAATTGAACAAATGTGAGAGAATTTCGCTGAATTCTTAAATTAACCATAATATAAAATGATCTAATGGGGTCTCTGTTTGCCCTACCCTAGAAGTTTAATAGTGCATTTTACTCGCCATTTCCTGCGCTTTGAGATGCCGCTTAGCACAAGTCGCTATCTGAAATAGGAGCGATGTAAATTGAACAAATGTGATAGAATTTCGCTGAATTCTTATATTAAACTTAATGTAAAATGATCTAATCGGGTCTTTGATCGCCCTACCCTTGAAGTTTAATAGTGCATTTCACTCGTCATTTCATGCGCTTTGAGATGCCGCTTAGCCCAATAAGCTATCTGAAATAGGAGCGACATAAATTGAACAAATGTGATAGAATTTCGCTGAATTCTTATATTAACCAAAATATGAAATGATCTAATCGGGTCTCTGATTGCCCTATCATAGAAGTTTAATAGTGCATTTTACTCGCCATTACACACGCTTTAAGATGCCGGCTAGCCCAGTACGCTATCTGAAATAGGAACGACGTAAATTGAACAAATGTGATAAAATTTCGCTGAATTCTTATATTAACCAAAATATAAAATGATCTAATCGGGCCTCTGATTGCCCTATCATAGAAGTTTAATAGTGCATTTTACTCGCCATTCCGCGCGCTTTAAGTTGCCGCCTAGCCCAGTATGCTATCTGAAATAGGAACGACGTAAATTGAACAAATGTGATAGAATTTTGCTGAATCCTTAAATTAACCATAATATAAAATGATCTAATCGGGTCTCTGATTGCCCTACCCTAGAAGTTTAATAGCGCATTTTACTCAGCATTTCATGCGCTTTGAGATGCCGCTTATCCCAATACGCTATCTGAAATAGGAGCGACGTAAATTAAACATATGTGATAGAATTTCGCTGAATTCTTATATTAACCAAAATATAAAATGATTTAATCGGGTCTCTGATTGCCCTATCATAGAAGTTTAATAGTGCATTTTACTCGCCATTTCTTGCGCTTTGAGATGCCGCTTAGCCCAATACGCTATCTGAAATATCAGCGACGTAAATTGAACAAATGTGAGAGAATTTCGCTGAATTCTTAAATTAACCATAATATAAAATGATCTAATGTGGTCTCTGTTTGCCCTACTCTAGAAGTTTAATAGTGCATTTTACTCGCCATTTCTTGCGCTTTGAGATGCCGCTTAGCACAAGTCGCTATCTGAAATACGAGCGATGTAAATTGAACAAATGTGATAGAATTTCGCTGAATTCTTATATTAACCAAAGTATAATGTGATCTAATCGGGTCTCTGATTGCCCTATCATAGAAGTTTAATAGTGCATTTTACTCGCCATTCCTCGCGCTTTAAGATGCCGCCTATCCGGGTACGCTATCTGAAATTGGAGCGACGTAAATTGAACAAATGCGATAGAATTTTTCTGAATTCTTAAATTAACCATAATATGAAATGACCTAATCGGGTCTCTGTTTACCCTACCCTAGAAGTTTAATAGTGCATTTTACTCGCCATTTCTTGCGCTTTGAGATGCCGCTTAGCCCAATACGCTATCTGAAATATCAGCGACGTAAATTGAACAAATGTGAGAGAATTTCGCTGAATTCTTAAATTAACCATAATATAAAATGATCTAATGGGGTCTCTGTTTGCCCTACCCTAGAAGTTTAATAGTGCATTTTACTCGCCATTTCCTGCGCTTTGAGATGCCGCTTAGCACAAGTCGCTATCTGAAATAGGAGCGATGTAAATTGAACAAATGTGATAGAATTTCGCTGAATTCTTATATTAAACTTAATGTAAAATGATCTAATCGGGTCTTTGTTCGCCCTACCCAAGAAGTTTAATAGTGCATTTCACTCGTCAATTCATGCGCTTTGCGATGCCGCTTAGCCCAGTACGCTATCTGAAATAGGAACGACGTAAATTGAACAAATGTGATAGAATTTCGCTGAATTCTTATATTAACCAAAATATAAAATGATCTAATCGGGTCTCTGATTGCCCTATCATAGAAGTTTAATCGGGCATTTTACTTGCCATTCCTCGCGCTTTAAGATGCCGCCTATCCGAGTACGCTATCTGAAATAGGAGCGACGTAAGTTGAACAAATGTGATAGAATTTCCCTGAAATCTTATATTAAACAATACATAAAATGATCTAAACGGGACTCTGATTGCCCTACCATAGAAGTTTAGTAGTGCATTTTACTCGCCATTTCATGCGCTTTGAGATGCCGCTTAGCCCAATACGCTATCTGCAACATGAGCGACGTAAATTGAACAAATGTGATAGAATTTCGCTGAATTCTTAAATTAACCATAATATAAAATGTTCTAATCGGGTCTCTGTTTGCCCTACCCTAGAAGTTTAATAGTACATTTTACTCGCCATTTCTTGCGCGTTGAGATGCCGCTTAGCCCAATACGCTATCTGAAATATCAGCGACGTAAATTGAACAAATGTGAGAGAATCTCGCTGAATTCTTATATTAACCTTAATGTAAAATGATCTAATCGGGTCTCTGTTCGCCCTACCCTAGAAGATTACTAGTGCATTTCACACGTCATTTCATGCGCTTTGAGATGCCGCTTAGCTCAATAAGCTATCTGAAATAGGAGCGACGTAAATTGGACAAATGTGATAGAATTTTTCTGAATTCTTAAATAAACCATAATATGAAATGAACTAATCGGGTCTCTGTTTGCCCTTCCCTAGAGGTTTAACAGTGCATTTTACTCGCCATTTCATGCGCTTTGAGATGCCGCTTAGCCCAATACGCTATCTGAAATAGGAGCGACGTAAATTGAACAAATGTGATAGAATTTCGCTGAATTCTTATATTAACCAAACTATAAAATGATCTAATCGGGTCTCTGATTGCCCTATCATAGAAGTTTAATAGTGCATTTTACTCGCCATTCCACGCGCTTTAAGATGCCGCCTAGCCCAGTACGCTATCTGAAATAGGAGCGACGTATGTTGAACAAATGTGATAGAATTTCGCTGAATTCTTATATTAACCAAAATATAAAATGATCTAATCGGGTCTCTGATTGCCCTATCATTGAAGTTTAATAGTGCATTTTACTCGACATTTCTTGCGCTTTGAGATGCCGCTTAGTCCAATACGCTATCTGAAATATCAGCGACGTAAATTGAACAAATATGAGAGAATTTCGCTGAATTATTATATTAACCAAAATATAAAATAATCTAATCGGGTCTCTGATTTCCCTATCATAGAAGTTTAGTAGTGCATTTGACTCGCCATTTCATGCGCTTTGAGATGCCGCTTATCCCAATACGCTATCTGAAATAGGAGCGACGTAAATTGAACAAATGTTATAGAATTTCGCTGGATTCTTAAATTAACCATAATATAAAATGATCTAATGGGGTCTCTGATTGCCCTACCCTAGAAGATTAATAGTGCATTTCACTCGCCATTTCATGCGCTTTGAGATGCCGCTTAGCCCGATACGCTACCTGACATAGGAGCGACGTAAATTGAACTAATGTGATAGAATTTCGCTGAATTCTTATATTAACCAAAATATAAAATGATCTAAACGGGACTCTGATTGCCCTATCATAGAAGTTTAGTAGTGCATTTTACTCGCCCTTCCACGCGCTTTAAGATGCCGCCTAGCCCAGTACACTATCTGCAATAGGAGCTACGTATGTTGAACAAATGTGATATAATTACTCTGAATTCTTATATTAACCGTAATATTAAATGATCTAATCGGGTCTCGGTTTGCCTTACCCTAGAAGTTTAATAGTGCGTTTTACTCGCCATTTCATGCGCTTTGAGATGCCGCTTAGCCCAATACGCTATCTGAAATAGGAGCGACGTAAATTGAACAAATGTGATAGAATTTCGCTGAATTCTTATATTAACCAAAATATAAAATGATCTAATCGGGTCTCTGATTGCCCTATCATAGAAGTTTAATAGTGCATTTTACTCGACATTTCTTGCGCTTTGAGATGCCGCTTAGTCCAATACGCTATCTGAAATATCAGCGACGTAAATTGAACAAATATGAGAGAATTTCGCTGAATTATTATATTAACCAAAATATAAAATAATCTAATCGGGTCTCTGATTTCCCTATCATAGAAGTTTAGTAGTGCATTTGTCTCGCCATTTGATGCGCTTTGAGATGCCGCTTAGCCCAATACGCTATCTGAAATAGGGGCGACGTAAATTGAACAAATGTGATAGAATTACTCTGAATTCTTATATTAACCGTAATATAAAATGATCTAATCGGGTCTCTGTTTGCCTTACCCTAGAAGTTTAATAGTGCATTTTACTCGCCATTTCATGCGCTTTGAGATGCCGCTTAGCCCAATACGCTATCTGAAATAGGAGCGACGTAAATTGAACAAATGTGATAGAATTTCGCTGAATTCTTATATTAACCAAAATATAAAATGATCTAATCGGGTCTCTGATTGCCCTATCATAGAAGTTTAATAGTGCATTTTACTCGCCATTCCACGCGCTTTAAGGTGCCGCCTAGCCCAGTACGCTATCTGAAATAGGAGCGACGTAAGTTGAACAAATGTGATAGAATTTTGCTGAATTCTTATATTAACCGTAATATAAAATGATCTAATCGGGTCTCTGTTTGCCCCACCCTAGAAGTTTAACAGTGCATTTTACTCGTCATTTCATGCGCTTTGAGATGCCGCATAGCCCAATACGCTATCTGACATAGGAGCGACGTAAATTGAACAAATCTGATAGAATTTCGCTGAATTCTTAAATTAACCATAATATAAAATGATGTAATGGGGTCTCTGATTGCCCTACCATAGAACATTAATAGTGCATTTCACTCGCCATTTCATGCGCTTTGAGATGCCGCTTAGCCCAATACGCTATCTGACATAGGAGCGACGTAAATTGAACAAATGTGATAGAATTTCGCTGAATTCTTATATTAACCAAAGTATAAAATGATCTAATCGGGTCTCTGATTGCCCTATCATAGAAGTTTAATAGTGCATTTTACTCGCCATTCCACGCGCTTTAAGGTGCCGCCTAGCCCAGTACGCTATCTGAAATAGGAGCGACGTAAGTTGAACAAATGTGATAGAATTTTGCTGAATTCTTATATTAACCGTAATATAAAATGATCTAATCGGGTCTCTGTTTGCCCTACCCTAGAAGTTTAACAGTGCATTTTACTCGTCATTTCATGCGCTTTGAGATGCCGCTTGGCCCAATACGCTATCTGAAATATCAGCGACGTAAATTGAACAAATGTGAGAGAATCTCGCTGAATTCTTATATTAACCAAAATATAAAATGATCTAATCGGGTCTATGATTGCCCTATCATAGAAGTTTAAAAGTGCATTTTACTCGCCATTCCACGCGCTTTAAGATGCCGCCTAGCCCAGTACGCTATCTGAAATAGGAGCGACGTATGTTGAACAAATGTGATAGATTTACGCTGAATTCTTATATTAACCGTAATATAAAATGATCTAATAGGGTCTCTGTTTGCCTTACCCTAGAAGTTTAATAGTGCATTTTACTCGTCATTTCATGCGCTTTGAGATGCCGCTTAGCCCAATACGCTATCTGCAATAGGAGCGACGTAAATTGAACAAATGTGATAGAATTTCGCTGAATTCTTAAATTAACCATAATATAAAATGATCTAATCGGGTGGGTCTCTGTTTGCCCTACCCTAGAAGTTTAATAGTTCATTTTACTTGCCATTTCTTGCGCTTTGAGATGCCGCTTAGCCCAATACGCTATCTGAAATATCAGCGACGCAAATTGAACAAATGTGAGAGAATCTCGCTGAATTCTTATATTAACCTTAATGTAAAATGATCTAATCGGGTCTCTGTTCGCCCTACCCAAGAAGTTTAATAGTGCATTTCACTCGCCATTTCATGCGCTTTGAGATGCCGCTTAGCCCAATACGCTATCTGACATAGGAGCGACGTAAATTGAACAAATGTGATAGAATCACGCTGAATTCTTATATTAACCATAATATAAAATGATCTAAACGGGCCTCTGATTGCCCTATCATAGAAGTTTAGTAGTGCATTTTACTCGCCATTCCACGCGCTTTAAGATGCCGCCTATCCGAGTACGCTTTCTGAAATAGGAGCGACGTAAGTTGAACAAATGTGATAGAATAACGCTGAATTCTTATATTAACCGTAATATAAAATGATCTAATCGGGTCTCTGATTGCCCTATCATAGAAGATTAAGAGTGCATTTTGCTCGCCATTCCACGCGCTTTAAGATGCCGCCTAGCCCAGTACGCTATCTGAAATAGGAGCGACGTAAGTTGAACAAATGTGATAGAATTTTGCTGAATTCTTAAATTAACCATAATATAAAATGATGTAATCTTGTCTCTGTTCGCCCTACCCAAGAAGTTTAATACTGCATTTCTCTCGTCATTTCATGCGCTTTGAGATGCCGCATAGCCCAATACGCTATCTGAAATAGGAGCGACGTAAATTCAACAAATGTGATAGAATTTCGCAGAATTCTTATATTAACCGTAATATAAAATAATGTAATCTTGTCTCTGTTCGCCCTACCCAAGAAGTTTAATATTGCATTTTACTCGCCATTTCATGCGCTTTGAGATGCCGCTTAGCCCAAGAAGCTGTCAGAAATAGGAGCGACGTAAATTGAACAAATGTGATAGAAGTTCCCTGAATTCTTAAATTAACCATAATATAAAATGATCTAATGTGGTCTCCGTTTGCCCTACCCCAGAAGTTTAATAGTGCATTTTACTCGTCATTTCTTGCGCTTTGAGATGCCGCTTAGCACAAGTCGCTATCTGAAATAGGAGCGATGTAAATTGAACAAATGTGGTAGAATTTCGCTGAATTCTTATATTAACCTTAATGTAAAATGATCTAATCGGGTCTTTGTTCGCCCTACCCTAGAAGTTTAATAGTGCATTTTACTCGCCACTACATGCGCTTTGAGATGCCGCTTAGCCCAATAAGCTATCTGAAATAGGAGCGACGTAAATTGAACAAATGTGATAGAATTTCGCTGAATTCTTATATTAACCAAAATATAAAATGATCTAATCGGGTCTCTGATTGCCCTATCATAGAAGTTTAACAGTGCATTTTACTCGTCACTCCACGCGCTTTAAGATGCCGCCTAGCCCAGTCCGCTATCTGAAATAGGAGCGACGTAAATTGAACAAATGTGATAGAATTTTGCTGAATTCTTAAATTAACCATAATATAAAATGATGTAATCGGGTCTCTGTTCGCCCTACCCAAGAAGTTTAATAGTGCATTTCTCTCGTCATTTCATGCGCTTTGAGATGCCGCTTAGCCCAATAGCTATCTGAAATAGGAGCGACGTAAATTGAACAAATGTGATAGAATTTCCCGGAAATCTTATATTAAACAAAATATAAAATGATCTAAACGGGACTCTGATTGCCCTATCATAGAAGTTTAGTAGTGCATTTTACTCGCCCTTCCACGCGCTTTAAGACGCCGCCTAGCCCAGTACACTATCTGAAATAGGAGCGACGTATGTTGAACAAATGTGATAGAATTACGCTGAATTCTTATATTAACCGTAATATGAAATGATCTAATCGGGTCTCTGTTTGCATTACCATAGAAGTTTAATAGTGCATTTTACTCGCCATTTCATGCGCTTTGAGATGCCGCTTAGCCCAATACGCTATCTGCAATAGGATCGACGTAAATTGAACAAATGAGATAGAATTTCGCTGAATTCTTAAATTAACCATAATATAAAGTGATCTAAGCTGGTCTCTGTTTGCCCCACCCTAGAAGTTTAATAGTGCATTTTACACGCCATTTCTTGCGCTTTGAGATGCCGCTTAGCCCAATACGCTATCTGAAATAGGAGCAACGTAAATTGAACAAATGTGATAGAATTTCGCTGAATTCTTAAATTAACCATAATATAAAATGATCTAATGGGGTCTCTGTTTGCCCTACCCTAGAAGTTTAATACTGCATTTTACTCGCCATTTCTTGCGCTTCGAGATGTCGCTTAGCCCAATACGCTATCTGAAATAGGAGCGACGTAAATTGAAGAAATGTGATAGAATTTCGCTGAATTCTTATATTAACCAAAATATAAAATGATCTAATCGGGTCTCTGATTGCCCTATCATAGAAGTTTAAGAGTGCATTTTGCTCGCCATTCCACGCGCTTTAAGATGCCGCCTAGACCAGTACGCTATCTGAAATAGGAGCGACGTAAGTTGGACAAATGTGATAGAATAACGCTGAATTCTTATATTAACCGTAATATGAAATGGTCTAATCGGGTCTCCGTTTGCCTTATCCTAGAAGTTTAATAGTGCATTTTACTGGCCATTTCATGCGCATTGAGATGCCGCTTAGCCCAATACGCTATCTGAAATAGGAGCGATGTAAATTGAACAAATGTGATAGAATTTTGCTGAATTCTTAAATTAACCATAATATAAAATGATCTAATCGGGTCTCTGTTTGCCCTACCCTAGAAGTTTAATAGTGCATTTCACTCGTCATTTCATGCGCTTTGCGATGCCGCTTAGCCCAATAAGCTATCTGAAATAGGAGCGACGTAAATTGAACAAATGTGATAGAATTTCGCTGAATTCTTATATTAACCAAAATATAAAATGATCTAATCGGGTCTCTGATTGCCCTATCATAGAAGTTTAATAGGGCATTTTACTCGCCATTCCACGCGCTTTAAGGTGCCGCCTAGCCCAGTACGCTATCTGAAATAGGAGCGACGTAAGTTGAACAAATGTGATAGAATTTTGCTGAATTCTTATATTAACCGTAATATAAAATGATCTAATCGGGTCTCTGTTTGCCTAACCCTAGAAGTGTAGTAGTGCATTTTACTCGCCATTTCATGCGCTTTGAGATGCCGCTTAGCCCAATACGCTATCTGAAATACGAGCGACGTAAATTGAACAAATGTGATAGAATTACGCTGAATCCTTATATTAACCAAAATATAAAATGATCTAGTCGGGTCTCTGATTGCCCTATCATAGAAGTTTAATAGTGCATTTTACTCGCCATTCCACGCGCTTTAAGGTGCCGCCTAGCCCAGTACGCTATCTGAAATAGGAGCGACGTAAGTTGAACAAATGTGATAGAATTTTGCTGAATTCTTAAATTAACCATAATGTAAGATGATCGAATCGGGTCTCTGATTGCCCTACCCTAGAAGTTTAATAGTTCATTTTACTCGCCATTTCTTGCGCTTTGAGATGCCGCTTGGCCCAATACGCTATCTGAAATATCAGCGACGTAAATTGAACAAATGTGAGAGAATCTCCCTGAATTCTTATATTAACCAAAATATAAAATGATCTAATCGGGTCTATGATTGCCCTATCATAGAAGTTTAAAAATGCATTTTACTCGCCATTCCACGCGCTTTAAGATGCCGCCTAGCCCAGTACGCTATCTGAAATAGGAGCGACGTAAGTTGAACAAATGTGATAGAATTTTGCTGAATTCTTATATTAACCATAATATAAAATGATCTAATGGGGTCTCTGATTGCCCTACCCTAGAAGATTAATAGTGCATTTCACTGGCCATTTCATGCGCTTTGAGATGCCGCTTAGCCCAATACGCTATCTGACATAGGAGCGACGTAAATTGAACAAATGTGATAGAATTTTTCTGAATTCTTAAATAAACCATAATATGAAATGATCTAATCGGGTCTCTGTTTGCCTTACCCTAGAAGTTTAACAGTGCATTTTACTCGCTATTTCATGCGCTTTGAGATGCCGCTTAGCCCAATATGCTATCTGAAATAGGAGCGACGTAAATTGAACAAATGTGATAGAATTTTGCCGAATTCTTAAATTAACCATAATATAAAATGATGTAATCGGCTCTCTGTTCGCCCTACCCAAGAAGTTTAATAGTGCATTTCACTCGTCAGTTCATGCGCTTTGCGATGCCGCTTAGCCCAATATGCTATCTGAAATAGGAGCGACGTAAATTGAACAAATGTGATAGAATTTCGCTGAATTCTTATATTCACCAAAATATAAAATGATCTAATCGGGTCTCTGATTGCCCTATCATAGAAGTTTAATAGTGCATTTTACTCGCCATTCCTCGCGCTTTAAGATGCCGCCTATCCGGGTACGCTATCTGAAATAGGAGCGACGTAAATTGAACAAATGTGAGAGAATTTCGCTGAATTCTTAAATTAACCATAATATAAAATGATATAATGGGGTCTCTGTTTGCCCTACCCTAGACGTTTAATGGTGCATTTTACTCGCCATTTCCTGCGCTTTGAGATGCTGCTTAGCACAAGTCGCTATCTGAAATAGGAGCGATGTAAAATGAACAAATGTGATAGGATTTCGCTGAATTCTTTAATTAACCATAATATAAAATGATCTAATCGGGTCTCTATGTGCCCAACCCTAGAAGCTTAATAGTGCATTTCTCTCGCCATTTCATGCGCTTTGAGATGCCGCTTAGCCCAATATGCTATCTGATATAGGAGCGACGTAAATTGAACAAATGTGATAGAATTACGCTGAATTCTTATATTAACCAAAATATAAAATGATCTAATCGGGTCTCTGATTGCCCTATCATAGAAGATTAATAGTGCATTTTACTCGCCATTCCACGGGCTTTAAGATGCCGCCTAGCCCAGTATGCTATCTGAAATAGGAACGACGTAAATTGAACAAATGTGATAGAATTTTGCTGAATTCTTAAATTAACCATAATATAAAATGATCTAACCGGGTCTCTGATTGCCCTACCCTAGAAGTTCAATAGTGCATTGTACTCGTCATTTCATGCGCTTTGAGATGCCGCTTAGCCCAAGAAGCTGTCTGAAATAGGAGCGACGTAAATTGAACAAATGTGATAGAAGTTCCCTGAATACTTATATTAACCTTAATGTAAAATGATCTAATCGGGTCTCTGTTCGCCCTGCCCTAGAAGTTTAATAGTGCGTTTTACTCGCCATTTCATGCGCTTTGAGATGCCGCTTAGCCCAATACGCTATCTGAAATAGGAGCGACGTAAAATGAACAAATGTGATAGGATTTCGCTGAATTCTTAAATTAACCATAATATAAAATGATCTAATCGGGTCTCTATGTGCCCAACCCTAGAAGCTTAATAGTGCATTTTACTCGCCATTTCCTGCGCTTTGAGATGCCGCTTAGCCCAATACGCTATCTGAAATAGGAGCGACGTAAATTAAACAAATGTGATAGAATTTCGCTGAATTCTTATATTAACCAAAATATAAAATGATCTAATCGGGTCTCTGATTGCCCTATCATAGAAGTTTAATAGTGCATTTTACTCGCCATTCCTCGCGCTTTAAGATGCCGCCTATCCGGGTACGCTATCTGAAATAGGAGCGACGTAAATTGAACAAATGTGATAGAATTTTTCTGAATTCTTAAATTAACCAAAATATAAAATGATCTAATCGGGTCTCTGATTGCCCTATCATAGAAGTTTAGTAGTGCATTTTACTCGCCCTTCCACGCGCTTTAAGATGCCGCCTGGCCCAGAACACTATCTGAAATAGGAGCGACGTATGTTGAACAAATGTGACAGATTTACGCTGAATTCTTATATTAACCGTAATATAAAATGATCTAATAGGGTCTCTGTTTGCCTTACCCTAGAAGTTTAATAGTGCATTTTACTCGCCATTTCATGCGCTTTGAGATGCCGCTTAGCCCAATACGCTATCTGCAATAGGAGCGACGTAAATTGAACAAATGTGATAGAATTTCGCTGAATTCTTAAATTAACCATAATATAAAATGATCTAATCGGGTCTCTGTTTGCCCTACCCTAGAAGTTTAATAGTTCATTTTACTTGCCATTTCTTGCGCTTTGAGATGCCGCTTAGCCCAATACGCTATCTGAAATATCAGCGACGTAAATTGAACAAATGTGAGAGAATCTCGCTGAATTCTTATATTAACCTTAATGTAAAATGATCTAATCGGGTCTCTGTTCGCCCTACCCTAGAAGATTAATAGTGCATTTCACTCGTCATTTCATGCGCTTTGAGATGCCGCTGAGCCCAATACGCTATCTGAAATAGGAGCCACGTAAATTGAACGAATGTGATAGAATTTTTCTGAATTCTTAAATAAACCATAATATGAAATGATCTAATCGGGTCTCTGTTTGCCTTACCCTAGAAGTTTAACAGTGCATTTTACTCGCTATTTCATGCGCTTTGAGATGCCGCTTAGCCCAATATGCTATCTGAAATAGGAGCGACGTAAATTGAACAAATGTGATAGAATTTTGCCGAATTCTTAAATTAACCATAATATAAAATGATGTAATCGGCTCTCTGTTCGCCCTACCCAAGAAGTTTAATAGTGCATTTCACTCGTCAGTTCATGCGCTTTGCGATGCCGCTTAGCCCAATATGCTATCTGAAATAGGAGCGACGTAAATTGAACAAATGTGATAGAATTTCGCTGAATTCTTATATTAACCAAAATATAAAATGATCTAATCGGGTCTCTGATTGCCCTATCATAGAAGTTTAATAGTGCATTTTACTCGCCATTCCACGCGCTTTAAGGTGCCGCCTAGCCCAGTACGCTATCTGAAATAGGAGCGACGTAAGTTGAACAAATGTGATAGAATTTTGCTGAATTCTTATATTAACCGTAATATAAAATGATCTAATCGGGTCTCTGTTTGCCTTACCCTAGAAGTTTAGTAGTGCATTTTACTCGCCATTTCATGCGCTTTGAGATGCCGCTTAGCCCAATACGCTATCTGAAATAGGAGCGACGTAAATTGAACAAATGTGATAGAATTACGCTGAATCCTTATATTAACCAAAATATAAAATGATCTAGTCGGGTCTCTGATTGCCCTATCATAGAAGTTTAATAGTGCATTTTACTCGCCATTCCACGCGCTTTAAGGTGCCGCCTAGCCCAGTACGCTATCTGAAATAGGAGCGACGAAAGTTGAACAAATGTGATAGAATGTTGCTGAATTCTTAAATTAACCATAATGTAAAATGATCGAATCGGGTCTCTGATTGCCCTACCCTAGAAGTTTAATAGTTCATTTTACTCGCCATTTCTTGCGCTTTGAGATGCCGCTTGGCCCAATACGCTATCTGAAATATCAGCGACGTAAATTGAACAAATGTGAGAGAATCTCCCTGAATTCTTATATTAACCAAAATATAAAATGATCTAATCGGGTCTATGATTGCCCTATCATAGAAGTTTAAAAATGCATTTTACTCGCCTTTCCACGCGCTTTAAGATGCCGCCTAGCCCAGTACGCTATCTGAAATAGGAGCGACGTAAATTGAACAAATGTGATAGAATTTCGCTGAATTCGTATATTAACCGTAATATAAAATGATCTAATCGGGTCTCTGTTTGCCCTACCCTAGAAGTGTAACAGTGCATTTTACTCGTCATTTCATGCGCTTCGAGATGCCGCATAGCCCAATACGCTATCTGACATAGGAGCGACGTAAATTGAACAAATGTGATAGAATTTCGCTGAATTCTTATATTAACCATAATATAAAATGATCTAATGGGGTCTCTGATTGCCCTACCCTAGAAGATTAATAGTGCATTTCACTGGCCATTTCATGCGCTTTGAGATGCCGCTTAGCCCAATACGCTATCTGACATAGGAGCGACGTAAATTGAACAAATGTGATAGAATTTCGCTGAATTCTTAAATTAACCATAATATAAAATGATCTAATGGGGTCTCTGATTGCCCTACCCTAGAAGATTAATAGTGCATTTCACTCGCCATTTCATGCGCTTTGAGATGCCGCTTAGCCCAATACGCTATCTGATATAGGAGCGACGTAAATTGAACAAATGTGATAGAATTTCCCTGAAATCTTATATTAAACAAAATATAAAATGATCTAAACGGGACTCTGATTGCCCTGTCATAGAAGTTTAGTAGTGCATTTTACTCGCCCTTCCACGCGCTTTAAGATGCCGCCTGGCCCAGAACACTATCTGAAATAGGAGCGACGTATGTTGAACAAATGTGACAGATTTACGCTGAATTCTTATATTAACCGTAATATAAAATGATCTAATAGGGTCTCTGTTTGCCTTACCCTAGAAGTTTAATAGTGCATTTTACTCGCCATTTCATGCGCTTTGAGATGCCGCTTAGCCCAATACGCTATCTGCAATAGGAGCGACGTAAATTGAACAAATGTGATAGAATTTCGCTGAATTCTTAAATTAACCATAATATAAAATGATCTAATCGGGTCTCTGTTTGCCCTACCCTAGAAGTTTAATAGTTCATTTTACTTGCCATTTCTTGCGCTTTGAGATGCCGCTTAGCCCAATACGCTATCTGAAATATCAGCGACGTAAATTGAACAAATGTGAGAGAATCTCGCTGAATTCTTATATTAACCTTAATGTAAAATGATCTAATCGGGTCTCTGTTCGCCCTACCCTAGAAGATTAATAGTGCATTTCACTCGTCATTTCATGCGCTTTCAGATGCCGCTGAGCCCAATACGCTATCTGAAATAGGAGCCACGTAAATTGAACGAATGTGATAGAATTTTTCTGAATTCTTAAATAAACCATAATATGAAATGATCTAATCGGGTCTCTGTTTGCCTTACCCTAGAAGTTTAACAGTGCATTTTACTCGCTATTTCATGCGCTTTGAGATGCCGCTTAGCCCAATATGCTATCTGAAATAGGAGCGACGTAAATTGAACAAATGTGATAGAATTTTGCCGAATTCTTAAATTAACCATAATATAAAATGATGTAATCGGCTCTCTGTTCGCCCTACCCAAGAAGTTTAATAGTGCATTTCACTCGTCAGTTCATGCGCTTTGCGATGCCGCTTAGCCCAATATGCTATCTGAAATAGGAGCGACGTAAATTGAACAAATGTGATAGAATTTCGCTGAATTCTTATATTCACCAAAATATAAAATGATCTACTCGGGTCTCTGATTGCCCTATCATAGAAGTTTAATAGTGCATTTTACTCGCCATTCCTCGAGCTTTAAGATGCCGCCTATCCGGGTACGCTATCTGAAATAGGAGCGACGTAAATTGAACAAATGTGAGAGAATTTCGCTGAATTCTTAAATTAACCATAATATAAAATGATATAATGGGGTCTCTGTTTGCCCTACCCTAGACGTTTAATGGTGCATTTTACTCGCCATTTCCTGCGCTTTGAGATGCTGCTTAGCACAAGTCGCTATCTGAAATAGGAGCGATGTAAATTGAACAAATGTGATAGAATTTCGCTGTATTCTTATATTAAACTTAATGTAAAATTATCTAATCGGGTCTTTGTTCGCCCTACCCAAGAAGTTTAATAGTGCATTTCTCTCGTCATTTCATGCGCTTTGAGATGCCGCTTAGTCCAATAGCTATCTGAAATAGGAGCGACGTAAATTGAACAAATGTGATAGAATTTCCCTGAAATCTTATATTAAAGAAAATATAAAATGATCTAAACGGGACTCTGATTGCCCTATCATAGACGTTTAGTAGTGCATTTTACACGACCTTCCACGCGCTTTAAGATGCCGCCTAGCCCAGTACACTATCTGAAATAGGAGCGACGTAAATAGAAAAAATGTGATAGAATTTCGCTGAATTCTTATATTAACCAAAATATAAAATGATCTAATGGGGTCTCTGTTTGCCCTACCCTAGAAGTTTAATAGTGCATTTTACTCGCCATTTCTTGCGCTTTGAGATGCCGCTTAGCCCAATACGCTATCTGAAATAGGAGCGACGTAGAATGAACAAATGTGATAGGATTTCGCTGAATTCTTTAATTAACCATAATATAAAATGATCTAATCGGGTCTCTATGTGCCCAACCCTAGAAGCTTAATAGTGCATTTTACTCGCCATTTCTTGCGCTTTGAGATGCCGCTTAGCCCAATACGCTATCTGAAATAGGAGCGACGTAAATTAAACAAATGTGATAGAATTTCGCTGAATTCTTATATTAACCGTAATATAAAATGATCTCATCGGGTCTCTGCTTACCCCACCCTAGAAGTTTAATAGTGCATTTTACTCGCCCTTTCGTGCGCTTTGAGATGCAGCTTAGCCCAATACGCTATCTGAAATAGGAGCGACGCAAATTGAACAAATGTGATAGAATTTCGCTGAATTCTTATATTAACCATAATATAAAATGATGTAATCGGGTCTCTGTTCGCCCTACCCAAGAAGTTTAATAGTGCATTTCTCTCGTCATTTCATGCGCTTTGAGATGCCGCTTAGCCCAATAGCTATCTGAAATAGGAGCGACGTAAATTGAACAAATGTGATAGAATTTCCCTGAAATCTTATACTAACCGTAATATAAAATGATCTAATCGGGTCTCTGTTTGCATTACCCGAGAAGTTTAATAGTGCATTTTACTCGCCATTCCACGCGCTTTAAGATGCCGCCTATCCGAGTACGCCTTCTGAAATAGGAGCGACGTAAGTTGAACAAATGTGATAGAATAACGCTGAATTCTTATATTAACCGTAATATAAAATGGTCTAATCGGGTCTCCGTTTGCCTTATCCTAGAAGTTTAATAGTGCATTTTACTCGCCATTCCACGCGCTTTAAGGTACCGCGTAGCCCAGTACGCTATCTGAAATAGGAGCGACGTAAATTGAACAAATGTGATATAATTTTGCTGAATTCTTAAATTAACCATAATATAAAATGATGTAATCTTGTCTCTGTTCGCCCTACCCAAGAAGTTTAATAGTGCATTTCTCTCGTCATTTCATGCGCTTTGAGATGCCGCATAGCCCAATACGCTATCTGAAATAGGAGCGACGTAAATTGAACAAATGTGATAGAATTTCGCTGAATTCTTATATTAACCGTAATATAAAATGATCTAATCGGGTCTCTGTTTGCCTTACCCTAGAAGTTTAATAGTGCATTTTACTCGCCATTTCATGCGCTTTGAGATGCCGCTTAGCCCAATATGCTATCTGATATAGGAGCGACGTAAATTGAACAAATGTGATAGAATTACGCTGAATTCTTATATTAACCAAAATATAAAATGATCTAATCGGGTCTCTGATTGCCCTATCATAGAAGATTAATAGTGCATTTTACTCGCCATTCCACGGGCTTTAAGATGCCGCCTAGCCCAGTATGCTATCTGAAATAGGAACGACGTAAATTGAACAAATGTGATAGAATTTTGCTGAATTCTTAAATTAACCATAATATAAAATGATCTAACCGGGTCTCTGATTGCCCTACCCTAGAAGTTCAATAGTGCATTTTACTCGTCATTTCATGCGCTTTGAGATGCCGCTTAGCCCAAGAAGCTGTCTGAAATAGGAGCGACGTAAATTGAACAAATGTGATAGAAGTTCCCTGAATACTTATATTAACCTTAATGTAAAATGATCTAATCGGGTCTCTGTTCGCCCTGCCCTAGAAGTTTAATAGTGCATTTTACTCGCCATTTCATGCGCTTTGAGATGCCGCTTAGCCCAATACGCTATCTGAAATAGGAGCGACGTAAAATGAACAAATGTGATAGGATTTCGCTGAATTCTTAAATTAACCATAATATAAAATGATCTAATCGGGTCTCTATGTGCCCAACCCTAGAAGCTTAATAGTGCATTTTACTCGCCATTTCCTGCGCTTTGAGATGCCGCTTAGCCCAATACGCTATCTGAAATAGGAGCGACGTAAATTAAACAAATGTGATAGAATTTCGCTGAATTCTTATATTAACCAAAATATAAAATGATCTAATCGGGTCTCTGATTGCCCTATCATAGAAGTTTAATAGTGCATTTTACTCGCCATTCCTCGCGCTTTAAGATGCCGCCTATCCGGGTACGCTATCTGAAATAGGAGCGACGTAAATTGAACAAATGTGATAGAATTTTTCTGAATTCTTAAATTAACCAAAATATAAAATGATCTAATCGGGTCTCTGATTGCCCTATCATAGAAGTTTAGTAGTGCATTTTACTCGCCCTTCCACGCGCTTTAAGATGCCGCCTAGCCCAGTACACTATCTGAAATAGGAGCGACGTATGTTGAACAAATGTGATAGAATTACGCTGAATTCTTATATTAACCGTAATATGAAATGATCTAATCGGGTCTCTGTTTGCATTACCATAGAAGTTTAATAGTGCATTTTACTCGCCATTTCATGCGCTTTGAGATGCCGCTTAGTCCAATACGCTATCTGCAATAGGATCGACGTAAATTGAACAAATGAGATAGAATTTCGCTGAATTCTTAAATTAACCATAATATAAGGTGATCTAAACTGGTCTCTGTTTGCCCCACCCTAGAAGTTTAATAGTGCATTTTACTCGCCATTTCTTGCGCTTTGAGATGCCGCTTAGCCCAATACGCTATCTGAAATAGGAGCAACGTAAATTGAACAAATGTGATAGAATTTCGCTGAATTCTTAAATTAACCATAATATAAAATGATCTAATGGGGTCTCTGTTCGCCCTACCCTAGAAGTTTAATAGTGCATTTTACTCGCCATTTCTTGCGCTTCGAGATGCCGCTTAGCCCAATACGCTATCTGAAATAGGAGCGACGTAAATTGAACAAATGTGATAGAATTTCGCTGAATTCTTATATTAACCAAAATATAAAATGATCTAATCGGGTCTCTCATTGCCCTATCATAGAAGTTTAAGAGTGCACTTTGCTCGCCATTCCACGCGCTTTAAGATGCCGCCTAGCCCAGTACGCTATCTGAAATAGGAGCGACGTAAGTTGAACAAATGTGATAGAATTTCCCTGTAATCTTATATTAAAGAAAATATAAAATGATCTAAACGGGACTCTGATTGCCCTATCATAGACGTTTAGTAGTGCATTTTACTCGCCCTTCCACGCGCTTTAAGATGCCGCCTAGCCCAGTACACTATCTGAAATAGGAGCGACGTAAATTGAAAAAATGTGATAGAATTTCGCTGAATTCTTATATTAACCAAAATATAAAATGATCTAATGGGGTCTCTGTTTGCCCTACCCTAGAAGTTTGATAGTGCATTTTACTCGCCATTTCTTGCGCTTTGAGATGCCGCTTAGCCCAATACGCTATCTGAAATAGGAGCGACGTAAAATGAACAAATGTGATAGTATTTCGCTGAATTCTTATAT